>JAPMUY010008646.1:205000-210000 GCA_026901105.3 Galaxias olidus | reverse complement strand
AGACTTTTGTATGTAAAGACTTAACACTTGCCTTTGCACATTCATGGGAAACCAGACAAATGGATGATGCTTTTCCAATCTCCCGTCCTCCAGCAGAGCGCTCCCGTTCCCACTCTGGACCCCAGGCTTGGTGTTCGTGTCCAGGCCACGGCGACTTGGCTTAGCCCCACGCACCAGGACGGAGCTCTGAGGGGGATCTGTTACAAACGCCCACAACCAGGTGCTCCGACTCTGCTCCGGCTCTCAAAGCCCTGGTCCCGTGGCCTGCCAGTCAAAAGTACCAGGCCTGCAGTATCAACTCATAAAAAGTCCTGGAAAAAAATGTAGAAAAATGCGCTGTGACAGGTGCAGTAAAACGTAAATGCTACAAGATAATGACAAAAAATTAAATGGCACGCACCAGGACGGAGCTCTGAGGGGGATCTGTTACAAACGCCCACAACCAGGTGCTCCGGCTCTGCTCCGGCTCTCAAAGCCCTGGTCCCGTGGTCTGCCAGTCAAAAATACCTGCAGTATCAACTCGTAAAAAGTCCTGGAACAAAATGTAGAAAAATGCGCTGTGACAGGTGCGGTAAAACGTAAATGCTACAAGATAATAACAAAAACTTTACTGGCATGTTTCTCCATTTCAGCATGCTACAATCCCTGAACACACCTATAGCCTAGAAGTTAAGTTTTGTTTAATATAATCATTTTCCTCCTCTCCGGGAACCATCACCTTATCGTGGTGGAGAGGTTTGTGTGTCCCTATGAACCTGGGGGCTGTGTTGTCTGGAACCTTGTGTTCCTGGTAGGGTCTCCCATGGCAAATTGGTCTCGGGCGAGGGGCCGGACAAAGAATGGTTCAAAAACCCTCATGAATAGAACTACAAGAGAGGATGATACCCGGCCCGGAGGAAGCCCGGGGTCCACTTCTGGAGCCAGGCCCAGGAGGAGGGCCCGTCAGCGAGCGCCTGGTGGCCGGGCTTGCCACGGAGCCCGGCCGGGCATAGCCCGAAAAAGCAACGTGGACAACACCAACATCTCTTCTTCTCCGTCCCGTGGGCTCACCACCCGCGGGAAAAACCAAGGGGGTCGGGAGCGCTGCCAGATAGGTGGCAGTGAAGGCAGAGGTTTTCGACGGATCGGACCCGGGTGGCAGAGGCTGGCTTTGGGGACGTGGAACGTCACCTCTCTGGGAAGGAAGGAGCCGGAGCTTGTGCGGGAGGTGGAGCGCTACCAGCTGGATCTGGTGGGGCTTACCTCTACGCACAGCCTCGGCTCTGGAACCTCACTTCTGGATAGGGGTTGGACTCTATTCTTCTCCGGAGCTCCCCAGGGTGAGAGGCGCAAGGCTGGAGTGGGGATGCTCACAAGTCCCCGGCTAAGTGCCTCTATGTTGGAGTTCACCCCAGTGGACGAGAGGGTTGCCTCCCTACGTCTGCGGGTCATGGGGGGGCAAACTCTGACTGTTGTCTGTGCCTATGCACCGAACAGCAGTTCGGAGTATTCGGCCTTTTTGGAGACCCTGGATGGAGCCTTGTATGGGGCTCCTGAGGGGGACTCTGTAGTCTTGCTGAGGGACTTCAACGCACATGTGGGCAATGATGAAGACACTTGGAGAGGCGTGATTGGGAGGAACAGCCTCCCCGATCTGAACCCGAGTGGTGGCTTGTTATTGGACTTCTGTGCTAGTCATGGAATGGCCATAACAAACACCATGTTCGAACATAAGGATGCTCATAAGTGTACTTGGTACCAGAGCACCCTAGGCAGAAGGTCGATGATCGATTTTGTTATCGTATCATCGGACCTGAGGCCATATGTCTTGGACACTCAGGTAAAGAGAGGAGCTGAGCTGTCAACTGATCACCACCTGGTGGTGAGTTGGATCAGATGGCGGGGGAGGCTGCCGGACAGACCCGGTAAACTCAAACGTGTAGTGAGGGTGAATTGGGAACGTCTGGGTGAGGACCCTGTCCGGGAGGTCTTCAACTCCCACCTCCGGAAGAACTTCTCGTGCATCCCGGGGGAGGTTGGGAATATTGATTCCGAGTGGACCATGTTCAAAACCTCCATTGTGGAAGCGGCTGCTAGGAGTTGTGGTCAGAAGGTCGTCGGTGCCTGTCGTGGCGGCAACCAAAGAACCCGCTGGTGGACTCCAGCGGTGAAGGAAGCCGTCAGACTGAAGACTGAAGGACCCAAACCATGCCAGCAAAATGCCCCCCCCCCCCCCCCCCCCCCCAGAGCATAACAGAGCCACCGGATCCCCTCGGACCTGAGGCCATATGTTTTGGACACTCGGGTGAAGAGGGGGGCGGAGCTGTCAACCGATCACCATCTGGTGGTGAGTTGGGTCAGGTGGCGGGGGAAGCCTCTGGACAGACCTGGTAAGCCCAAGCGTGTAGTGCGGGTGAACTGGGAACGTCTGGAGGAGTCCCCGGTCCGGGAGGCCTTCAACTATCCTCCGGCGGGGCTTCTCTGGCATCCCTGTGGAGGCTGGGGGCATTGAACCGGAGTGGGCGATGTTCAAAGCCTCCATTGCTAAAGCTGTGTCTGAGAGTTGTGGTCTCAAGGTCTTGGGTGCCTCAAGGGGCGGTAACCCTCGAACATCCTGGTGGACACCGGTGGTCAGGGGAGCCGTCCGATTGAAGAAGGAAGCCTTCCGGGATATGCTATCCCGGGCGACTCCGGAGGCAGTTGCAAGGTACCGACAGGCCCGAAGGACTGCAGCCTCGGCCGTGGCAGAAGCAAAGCAGCGGGTGTGGGAGGAGTTCGGAGAAACCTTGGAGAAGGACTTTCGGCTGGCACCAAAGCGGTTCTGGAAGACTATCCGACATCTCAGGAGGGGAAAGCAGGGAACCATCCAAGCTGTATACAGTAAGGATGGGACGTTGTTGACCTCAACTGCCAAGGTGATTGGGAGGTGGAAGGAACACTTTGAGGAACTCCTGAACCCGACAAACCCACCCTGCATAGTAGAGACAGGGCTGGAGGATGATGGGGGATCAGCATCAATCTCCCTGGCGGAGGTCACTGAGGTAGTCAAACAACTCCACAGTGGCAAAGCCCCAGGGGTTGATGAGATCCGCCCAGAAATGCTGAAGGCTTTGGGTGTTGAGGGACTGTCATGGATGACACGTCTCATCAACATTGCGTGGAAGTCGGGGACAGTACCTAAGGAGTGGCAGACCGGGGTGGTGGTTCCCCTGTTCAAAAAGGGGGACCGGAGAGTGTGTGCCAACTACAGCGGCATCACATGACTCAGCCTCCCCGGGAAAGTATACTCCAGGGTGCTGGAAAGGAGGGTTCGACCGATAGTCGAACCTCGGATTGAGGAGGAACAATGCGGTTTCCGGCCTGGCCGTGGAACAACGGACCAGCTTTTTACCCTCGCGAGGATCTTTGAGGGGGCCTGGGAGTATGCCAATCCGGTCTACACGTGTTTTGTGGATTTGGAGAAGGCGTATGATCCTGTTCCCCGGGAGATAATGTGGGAGGTGCTGCGAGAGTATGGGGTGAGGGGGTCTCTACTCAGGGCCATCCAATCTCTGTACTCCCAAAGCGAGAGCTGTGTCCGGGTCTTCGGCAGTAAGTCGGACTCGTTTCCGGTGAGGGTTGGCCTCCTCCAAGGCTGCGCTTTGTCACCTATCCTGTTTGTGGTATTCATGGACAGGATCTCACGGCGTAGCCGTGGGGGAGGGGGCTGTGGGTTGGTGGGCAGAGGATTGCATCACTGCTTTTTGCAGATGATGTTGTCCTGATGGCATCATCAGTCTGCGACCTGCAGCACTCATTGGATCGGTTCGCAGCCGAGTGTGAAGCGGCTGGGATGAGGATCAGCACCTCCAAATCTGAGGCCATGGTTCTCAGCAGGAAACCGATGGATTGTCTACTCCAAGTAGGGAATGAGTCTTTACCCCAAGTGAAGGAGTTCAAGTATCTCGGGTCTTGTTCTCGAGTGAGGGGAAAATGGAACGAGAGATGGGCCGGAGAATTGGAGCAGCGGGTGCGGTGTTGCAGTCGCTTTATGAGCCAGAAGGTAAACCTCTCAATCTACCGGTCTATCTTCATTCCTACTCTCACCTATGGTCATGAAGGGTGGGTCATGACCGAAAGAACGAGATCGCGGATACAAGCGGCGGAAATGAGTTTCCTCCGGATGGTGGCTGGCATCTCCCTTAGGGATAGGGTGAGAAGTTCAGCCGTTCGTGAGGGACTCGGAGTAGAGCCGCTGCTTCTTTGCGTAGAAAGGAGCCAGTTGAGGTGGTTCGGGCATCTAGTAAGGATGCCACCTGGCCGCCTCCCTAGGGAGGTGTTCCAGGCACGTCCAGCTGGGCGGAGGCCGCGGGGCAGACCTAGGACCAGGTGGAGGGATTATATCTCCACACTGGCCTGGGAACGCCTTGGAATCCCCCAGTCAGAGCTGGTTAATGTGGCCCGGGAAAGGGAAGTTTGGGATGCCCTGCTGGAACTGCTACCTCCGCGACCCGACCCCGGACAAAGCGGATGAAGATGATAATCATTTTCCTGTATTATATATATATATATATATATATACGTTTATATACAGTAAGAGACAGAGAAGGAGAGAGAGAGAGCGTCTAGGTTTTTAGGATCACTGGGTTAATATTATGAGACGATGAATAGGACACTGAGTTATCTAGTATATATTTTTATACAGTAAGAGCCGTTGAAAGAGAGAGAGAGAGACCATATAGGTTTCTGAGTTATTTCACATTGTCTCCTTTTGAAAAGCCCGAGGGAGTTCTGCTGGACTGTTTCAGTGTGCATGTGAAAGGAAGAGATGTTTGACAGGTGGACACGGAGACATTGCCTTTCCTGGCTGGAGAGCCAAACATATCTGTATGGAACATTCTACCACTCAGTGGGATGTCAGATAAGTGAGTGTGAGTGTGAGCGTGAGTGTGAGTGTGAGAGTGTGTGTGTGTGGACCAGCCTTCTCAGTCTAGTGCCCAAAACACTTTTCTCTGAAAAAGATATTTCATTGATGGTGCTAT
>JAPMUY010008646.1:195000-202500 GCA_026901105.3 Galaxias olidus | reverse complement strand
CCGAGCCGTTTGCATATAACGCTCCCTTCCCTCCCTTTTCACTAACGTCGGCCATTTTGATTGCTGTTTGTTTACACTGGGCCTCTCTCTCTCTCGTTGTAGTAATGAGATGGTGTGGAGCAGATGCATGTCTGCCTGTGAGCTGTGCCTCTCTGATTGATGAAAAGTATTGATTTAAGACGGTGGTAGCCAAAGATTAATGTCATCTATCGATCGGCGTTCCTGAAGGGAAGATGAAACAAACATGGTGGTTGTGAGTGGTGTCGATGGGGGTTTGGAGGTGTTTTGGAGACGAAGGACAAACAGGTTGTCATTTGGGTTCCCGCTGTGTTGTTTTACCCTTTCAGGCCTTGAATGGCGGAGATGAGAATTGGTTTTAAAATTCATCAACAGTCGCACTGTTGTTATTCACCATTTTCTTTCTGAGCAGACATTTGTTTTATACCTGTAAAGCCAAATCAATAAGGCTAATCGTGTACGGATATGAAAGTAAGTCTCTAAAGCCCGATTGCCGCACTAATAACGGTGTTTGGACTGTTTGTTTTCAGCCGGTGACGCCACCAAGGCTTTGAAAGGGTTTTCCAATGCTGGAATCTTCAGTGCTACTAGTGATTTGTTTTCTAACATGATGCTGATAGCAATTTATTCCAGCCAACGCATGTCATCATGAAAGGGCTAACTGCAAGCTAAACTGCACACAATTGAAGACTAAGAAATATTCAACAATGCTAAATGTGACCTTATGTATCTGTGACCTTATGTATTTTTTCTTTTAGGTTAAGAGCTTGTGCTGGGAGGTATATCCAAGGCTCAGTAACGAGGGAACTGCAAACCTCAGTGACAGTGGAACGCTCCGTTATTTTGTACGGATTACAAGCGGCCATGGGACTCTGTTGGCAGCCTGGTTTAAACGCGGGATTCCGGACTGGACGACGAGGGGACTGGAGGATGGTATGGACTGCCTCTGTAAGACAGCTGCGTTTCAGCCATCCCACACGGCAGGCGTGGTTTGTGCTCAGCGCTAACAGAAAACTTGTTTTGTTCATTTAAAAAAAAAAAAAAAACGTTTTATACAAGTGCGGCTGGGCCTCTGACGATCAGACGGAGGAAGGCAAATATGTAGCCTAGGCTATTGAGGAGTGAGGCACCTTGAGGCAGACACAATGGCTGCCTTCCGGTAGGTCCTATATTTATATACTCTATAGCAGTAGTTCTCCACCCAGTCCTCAAGTACCCTCTCCCATTCCAGGTATTTAGTCTTCCCAGTTTCTAGCAAACCTGGTGTAATTAGTCGCATACAGCCATAGGCGTAGATTTAGGGCGGGACGGTAGGGACATGTCCCTTACCAATGCAGAGGGACCACGGAATTGAAAAAGCTTTTGTTAAGTCATTTTATCCACTCCACTGACCCCACAAAAGGGTTAGCATTAGCTTAAATGTCGTGACGTTTCCCTTGGCACCTCCACCTAAATAAATCGTTAATTTGTTTAGTTTAGCAGAGAGGCGCTCATCTAAATTGAGCAACAGTCTGATGTTGAACACCCGCAGCAATAAAAGGCAGGTAAGGAGGACAACCTGGACAGGAGTATGTGATTTGTGACCTTGTGGTAGTCAGTGCGACATATTGTTTACATTATGAAAGTACAAATATGTATATGACATTACTAGCCTACTGTTCAAAAAGGTTTTTATGTTGGCCGGCAATAAACTAGAACTAGCCAGCCCGCTAGGGACCAGGGCCCGTTCTAGCCTGCCATAGTTGGGTGGGCTGCCATATACAGACGGGTGACAAATTAAAGGAAAAACCAACATAAAGTGTCTCAGTAAGGTGTTGGGCCACCACGTGCTGCCAGAACAGCTTCAATGCGCCTTGGCATTGATTCTACAAGTCTCTGGAACTCTACTGGTGGGATAGAACACCATTCTTCCAAAAGATATTCCCTCATTTGGTGTTTTGATGATGGTGGTGGTGAAGAGCGCTGTCTAACACGTCAGTCTAAAATCTCCCGTAAGTGTTCAATTGGGTTGAGATCTGGTGACTGCGAAGGCCATAGCATATGATTCACATCATTTTAGAATAGAATAGAATAGAATGCCTTTTATTGTCATTATACACAGGTACAATGAGATTAAGCAACCACCAAACAGTGCAGTACAGATTAAAACAGGAATAAGATAAGATAAAATAAAATAAATAAAAGTATAAAAAGATAAGATAAGATGGGTACGTAGTCCCGATAAAAATATATCCACATGTCTATGTACATTGCAGTAAGAAAATATCTAAATCTATGTATGAAATTCACAGCTGAAAAATACGTCTATACAGGTATTGCACGGAATTAACAGGTATTGCACGGAATTAAATAAAAATACCTATATGACTATTGCACAGGGGTTACAAATTTGAGTTCAGCAGGGTTATTGCCTGGGGGAAGAAGCTGTTTTTAAATCTGTTTGTTCTGGTCTTGAGGCACCTGTAGCGCCTCCCGGAGGGCAGCAGGGCAAACAGACCAGAGCTAGGGTGAGAGCTGTCCTTTTGGATATTTTTGGCTCTGCAGAGGCAGCGAGAGGTGTAGATGTCCGTTAGGGAAGGGAGAGAGCAGCCGATGGTCTTTTGTGCTGTCTTTATGACTCTCTGTATCCTCCCCTTGTCTGCTACAGAGCAGCTGCCATACCACACTGTGATGCAGTATGTCAGCAGGCTCTCGATTGATGAACGGTAGAAGGTCAGCAGTAAGGTGGAATTCAGCTTGTGCTTCCTGAGGATTCTCAGGAAGTGTAGCCGCTGCTGAGCCTTCTTGATGATGGCGGTGACGTTCTCTGTCCAGGAGATGGTGGCCGAGATAGTCACGCCCAGAAACTTGATGGTGCGAACACGCTCCACACTCTCGCCGTTGATGTAGAGGGGGGCTGGGTCCGTGCGGTGCCTCCTGAAGTCAATGATGATCTCCTTGGTTTTCTTGGTGTTTAGAACAAGATTGTTCTCAGAGCACCAAGCAACCAGCTTCAGGACCTCCTCTCTGTAGGCCGCCTCATCAGCCCTGGAGATGAGACCGACCACCGTGGTATCGTCCGCAAACTTGACGAAGAGGTTGTCATTGTGGGCCGGCCTGCAGTCTTGGGTGTAGAGGCAGTACAGGAGGGGGCTCAGCACGCACCCCTGTGGGGAGCCGATGCTCAGCGTGCGGGTTGAGGAGAGGTGGGGGCCAAGTCTCACAGTCTGGGGTCGGGACGTTAGGAAGTCCTTTATCCAGGCACATGTGAGAGGGGGAGGCCAATGGTGTCCAGTTTGTAGCATAACCTGTCCGGTATTATTGTATTGAAGGCTGAACTGTAATCCACAAAGAGCATCCGGACGTATCTCTGCTGCTGCTCCAGGTGTTCCAGCGCAGAGTGAAGAGCTATGGCTACGGCGTCCTCGGTGGATCTGTTAGCACGGTATGCAAACTGGTGGGAGTCAAAGTCTGGGGGGAGATGGTCCTTGATGTGCTGCAGAACGAGTCTCTCAAAGCACTTCATAATCACCGGGGTGAGTTTCATACTCATCAAACCATTCAGTGACCCCTCGTGCGCCATGGATGGGTGCATTGTCATCCTGGAAGAGACCACTCCCATCAGGATAGAATTTTTCACCATAGGATAAAGGTGATCACTCAGAACAACTTTGTATTGATTTGCAGCGACCCTTCCCTCTAAGGAGACAAGTGGACCCAAACCATCCATTTTCCATTTTCCGCCGCTAATCCGGGGCCGGGTCACGGTGGCAGCAGGCTCAGCAGGGAATTCCAGCCGTTCCTATCCCCAGCAACGTTTTCCAGATTGGAGGTGCTGACTCTCATCCCGACCGCTTCACACTCAGCTGCAAACCGCTCCAGTGCATGCTGAAGTACACAGTCTGAAGAAGCCAACAGAACCACATCATCTGCAAAAAGCAGAGAAGCAATTCTGAGGTCCCCAAACTGGACACACTCCTCCCCCCGGCTACGCCTTGAGATTCTATCCATGAAAATCACAAACAGAACCGGTGACAAGGGGCAGCCCTGGCGGAGTCCAACACCCACTGAAAACGCATTTGACTTTGTGCCGAGTATACGGACACAGCTCTCACTCCGGTTATATAGGGACCGAATGGCTCGTAGCAACGACCCCGGCACCCCATACTCCCGCAGTACCCCCTACAGGACGCCCCGGGGGACACGGTCATAGGCCTTCTCCAAGTCCACAAAACACATGTAGACTGGATGGGCAAACTCCCATGCCCCCCCAAACAGCCCCGCAAGGGTAAAGAGTTGGTCCACTGTTCCACGATCAGGACGGAATCCGCATTGCTCCTCCTGGATCCGAGGTTCGATAATCGGTTGGAGTCTTCATTCCAACACCCTGGCATAAGCTTTCCCTGGTAGGCTGAGAAGTGTGATACCCCGATAATTGGAGCACACCCTCCGGTCCCCTTTTTTAAAAATGGGAACCACCACCCCGGTCTGCCATTCCAATGGTACCGTCCCCGACCTCCATGCGACACAGAAGAGGCGTGTCAACCAAGACAGCCCAACAATGTCCAGAGCCTTCAGCATCTCGGTGGGAATCTCATCCACACCCGGCGCCTTGCCGCTGAGGAGCTTCCCAACTACCTCAGTGACCTCTGCCAGGGATATTGCTGAGACTTCCCCCGAGTTTTCGAACTCTGCCTCCTCCACAGAGGACGTGTTGGCGGGGTTAAGAAGTTCCTCAAAGTGCTCCTTCCACCGCCCAACGATATCCCCAGTCCGGGTCAGCAGTTCTCCTCCCCTGCTCAACAGAGCCTGGGCCAATCCCTGCTTTCCCTTTCTGAGCCGTCTAACGGTTTGCCAGAACTTCCTTGAGGCCAACCAAAAGTCCTTCTCCATAGCCTCCCTGAACTCCTCCCACACCCGGGTTTTTGCTTCTTTGACTACCGAAGCTGCAGCCCTTCGGGCCGCCCGGTACCCGTCTGCTGCTTCAGGAGACCCCTGGGCCAATCAAGCCCGAAAGGTCCCCTTCTTCGCCCTGTGGGCCCACCACCTGCAGGGATAGACATTGGGGTCGGGTGCAATGCCAATCGGGTGGCAGGCATAGGCGGAGACCTAGGCATGCTGACCACTGGCATCGTAGACTGGTCCTAGGGACGTGGAATGTAACCTCTCTGGTGGGAAAGGAACCGGAGCTAGTGCGGGAGGTGGAGCAGTACCAACTAGACATAGTTGGGCTCGCCTCGACACATAGCTCTGGTTCTGGAACCCAAGTCCTGGAGAGGGGCTGGACTCTTTTCTTTTCCGGAGTCGCCCAGGGTGAGAGGCGCCGGGCAGGTGTGGGGATTCTTACGAGTCCCCGGCTGGGTGCCGCTGTATTGGAGTTTTCCCCGGTGAACGAGAGGGTCGCCTCTTTGCGGCTGCGAGTCGCTGGGGGGAAGGCTCTGACTGTTGTTTGTGCTTATGCACCAAATGGCAGTTCGGAGTATCCGGCCTTCTTGGAGTCGCTGGGTGGGGTCCTGGAAAGGGTGCCATCTAGTGATTCTAAAGTTCTGCTGGGGGACTTCAACGCCAATGTGGGTGACGATGGAGAAACTTGGAGAGGGGTGATTGGGAGGAATGGCCTGCCCGATCTGAACCAGAGTGGTGCTTTGTTGTTGGACTTCTGTGCTAGGCATGGATTGTCCATAACGAACACCATGTTCGAGCATAGGGAGGTTCATAAGTGTACCTGGTACCAGAACACCCTAGGCCGCAGATCGATGATCGACTTTGTGGTCGTATCGTCAGACCTGCGGCCGTATGTCTTGGACACTCGGGTAAAGAGAGGAGCTGAGCTGTCAACTGATCACCACCTGGTTCAGATAGCGGGGGAGGCTGCCGGATAGACCCGGTAAACCCAAACGTGTACTGAGGGTGAATTGGGAACGTCTGGGTGAGGACCCTGTCCGGGAGGTCTTCAACTCCCACCTCCGGAAGAACTTCTCGTGCATCCCGGGGGAGGTTGGGAATATTGATTCCGAGTGGACCATGTTCAAAACCTCCATTGTGGAAGCGGCTGCTAGGAGTTGTGGTCAGAAGGTCGTCGGTGCCTGTCGTGGCGGCAACCAAAGAACCCGCTGGTGGACTCCAGCGGTGAAGGAAGCCGTCAGACTGAAGACTGAAGGACCCAAACCATGCCAGCAAAATGCCCCCCCCCTCCCCCACAGCATAACAGAGCCACCGGATCCCCTCACTGTTTGGGTCAAGGATTCAGGCCTGTACCGTTCTCTTGGTGTACGCCACACATGCACTTGCCCACTTGTCGAGAATATGGTGAAGGATGACTCATCTGACCATATAACTTTTTTCCACAACTCTGTAGACCAGTGCCTATTGGTTTTGCACCACTGAACTTTCAAATGTGCATTCATCTTCGTAATGAGGGGTTTATGCACTGCAACCCTACTATAATATCCCTCTCTATGTAATTGTCAACGGACTGTTCTTGCTGAAACAGTCTGATCACGTCCTGCATTGACATTCTCAGTCACCTGAGGAAGAGTTTCTCTTCTGTTTTTCCTTACACATCGCACTAATGCCCGAGCATCACGGTCATCAAACGTGCGCTGTCGAACACAATTTCCGACCCTATTTACTGATGTCTTTCTTATAGATTCAAATGCAGATGTCACTTTAGTCACTGTTCCTATTGAAACACCAGCCAGTTGAGCAGTCTTTGTGACTGAAACTCCTGCCATCCGTGCCCCAGCAATGAACCCTCTTTTAAAGTCACTTAGATCTTTTCCTCTTGCCATCTTGATACAAAATCAGAATCAACTGGGCCTTCTCAGCATTTTTATACATGCCACAGAGCATGATTGGATGTTAATTGCTTAATTGTACCATGCAGTGCACCCGTGTGGAAGCATCTGCATTTGTTATGTTTCTCCACTCATTTATTCAGGTTTTTACTTTAATTTGTCACCCGTCTGTATATTAAGATAGATAGCCTAGTAGATAAGAAACTACTTACGAAACGGAAAAACAGTGGAAAGATTGCTGGTTCGAATCCCGGGCCATATTACACAATTTAATTATTTCTATGCTAATGGCCCAAATCTTCATTATATATACTGTATATATAGCAGGTGGTATTGTATCTGCAGGCAGCCTTTCAGAAAACAGCCAGCCAATTTAGCCAGCCCTTAAGTTTGTTAGTTTATATAATTCTGTGCTTATACAATCTTAAATTAGTTTCCTTTCAGTTCCACCCGCCGCCCCTCAACAGTGGTTACAGAAAGATGTCCCCACCAATATCTAAACCAAACCTACGCCCCTCCATACAGCAAGGCCTCGATTAATCACACCAGGTGTGCTAGAAACAGGGAAGACTAAATACCTGGAATTAAAACACCACTGTCTCCCAATAGCTGTTTGTCTAGGTTCACACCAAAAGAGATAAAGCTTGACCTTTGAATCCAATTCTCCAGCAGTGACTTACTCTGACCAACTGAAGTGACAGCGTGG
>JAPMUY010008646.1:187500-190000 GCA_026901105.3 Galaxias olidus | reverse complement strand
TATCCAACAGGGTGAAGATTTAGGAGGAGGTGTTTTTGTTTTGTATGAACGCGGGACTGGACCGGACCGGACTTGACCGGACCGGACCGGACTGGACTGCACTGGACTGGACTGGACTGGACTGGACCGGACCAGACCGGACCGGACCGGACCGGCCCAAACTGGACTGGACTGGACTGGATTAAAAGGAGATGCACCTAAGACAAGAGATGTAGTCTGTATCAGCACTGTGGACATTGAGGAGGTGTAGTCTGTGTCAGCACTGTAGACATTGAGGAGGTGTAGTCTGTATCAGCACTGTGGACATTAAGGAGGTGTAGTCTATCAGCACTGTGGACATTAAGGAGGTGTAGTCTGTATCAGCACTGTGGACATTAAGGAGGTGTAGTCTATCAGCACTGTGGACATTAAGGAGGTGTAGTCTGTGTCAGCACTGTGGACATTAAGGAGGTGTAGTCTGTATCAGCACTGTTGACATTGAGTAGGTTTAGTCTGTGTCAGCACTGTGGACATTAAGGAGGTGTAGTCTGTATCAGCACTGTGGACATTAAGGAGGTGTAGTCTATCAGCACTGTGGACATTGAGGAGGTGTAGTCTGTGTCAGCACTGTGGACATTGAGGAGGTGTAGTCTGTGTCAGCACTGTAGACATTGAGGAGGTGTAGTCTGTATCAGCACTGTGGACATTAAGGAGGTGTAGTCTATCAGCACTGTGGACATTGAGCAGGTGTAGTCTGTGTCAGCACTGTGGACATTAAGGAGGTGTAGTCTGTGTCAGCACTGTGGACATTGAGGAGGTGTCGTCTGTATCAGCACTGTGGACATGAAAGAGGTGTAGTCTATCAGCACTGTGGACATGAAAGAGGTGTAGTCTGTATCAGCACTGTGGACATTGAGGAGGTGTAGTCTGTGTCAGCACTGTGGACATGAAAGAGGTGTAGTCTATCAGCACTGTGGACATGAAGGAGATGTAGTCTGTGTCAGCACTGTGGACATTAAGGAGGTGTAGTCTATCAGCACTGTGGACATTGAGGAGGTGTAGTCTGTATCAGCACTGTGGACATTAAGGAGGTGTAGTCTGTATCAGCACTGTGGACATTAAGGAGGTGTAGTCTGTGTCAGCACTGTGGACATTGAGGAGGTGTAGTCTGTGTCAGCACTGTGGACATTAAGGAGGTGTAGTCTGTGTCAGCACTGTGGACATTAAGGAGGTGTAGTCTGTATCAGCACTGTGGACATTAAGGAGGTGTAGTCTGTGTCAGCACTGTGGACATTGAGGAGGTGTAGTCTGTGTCAGCACTGTGGACATTAAGGAGGTGTAGTCTGTATCAGTACTGTGGACATTAAGGAGGTGTAGTCTGTGTCAGCACTGTGGACATTAAGGAGGTGTAGTCTGTATCAGCACTGTGGACATTAAGGAGGTGTAGTCTGTATCAGCACTGTGGACATGAAGGAGGTGTAGTCTGTGTCAGCACTGTGGACATTGAGGAGGTGCAGTCTGTATCAGCACTGTGGACATGAAGGAGGTGTAGTCTGTGTCAGCACTGTGGACATTAAGGAGGTGTAGTCTGTGTCAGCACTGTGGACATGAAGGAGGTGTAGTCTGTGTCAGCACTGTGGACATTAAGGAGGTGTAGTCTGTATCAGCACTGTGGACATTAAGGAGGTGTAGTCTGTATCAGCACTGTGGACATTAAGGAGGTGTAGTCTGTGTCAGCACTGTGGACATTAAGGAGGTGTAGTCTGTGTCAGCACTGTGGACATTAAGGAGGTGTAGTCTGTGTCAGCACTGTGGACATTAAGGAGGTGTAGTCTATCAGCACTGTGGACATGAAGGAGATGTAGTCTGTGTCAGCACTGTGGACATTAAGGAGGTGTAGTCTGTGTCAGCACTGTGGACATTGAGGAGGTGTAGTCTGTGTCAGCACTGTGGACATGAAGTGAGGAGGCTCACTTGCAGTACCTACGAAGTCACACATTTTATTTACTAATTTGTCAAAGTAATTTATAGTGAATTTATTTTCATTATTGGAAGTGGAACATCCACCTTAAAGCGTCATTGTGTGGGAGTAAGTTATTTTTGAAGAAGTTACAGAGCAGGCTTAGCCAGTGGCCTCCTTAAGAACAGTAGAGTGAACCCTCTTACATAGTTCAGTGTGAGGTAACGTGGGTCACACTTAGGGGTCACACACCTGCATAGTTCAGTGTGAGGTAACATGGGTCACATTTAGGGGTCACACACCTGCATAGTTCAGTGTGGGGGAGGTAACGTGGGTCACATTTAGGGGTCACACACCTGCATAGTTCAGAGTGAGGTAACGTGGGTCACATTTAGGGGTCACACACCTGAGTGGGCCAACCAGACTAACACACTAGAAGCCCAGCGACAGACTTTGATTCATTGCTGCTGTGTTTAAGCAGTGTTATTCCAAATCAAGTCCAAACACTTGACATCTCTCTTTGTTTAGTCAGCGTAGGAGTTAATTGTCATGCCTAGTGTT
>JAPMUY010008646.1:105000-185000 GCA_026901105.3 Galaxias olidus | reverse complement strand
CATCCCTCTTCTTTTTCCTATCCTATCTTCTCTCTCTCCTCTGAGACCCACACCAGGAAATGTGACGTGCAGTGAGTGACAGATCCAATCTGCAGTGGGACTGTGCTTTCCCAGGCACAGGGCCGTTTGAAAAGCACACAAAGCAAGACAATATGTTATTTTCTCCTAAGTATAGGACTTGTTGATTGTTTGCTCTGTACTGAGGAAACAAAATGAATGTTTTGCCCTTCTCAAAACCTGGACATTTCACTCGATGTGCAAATGTCATCGTCCAGTTGATACCATGCGATGTTTTTATGAAACGATGTCTGAGGTGGGAATGGAAGCATGAGGCCAAAGAGAAGTAACATGGGGCTTTGGTTAGGGCTAGCTGCAGAGACAGAGAGGATATAACAGAGGTTTGGTTAGGGCTAGTTGCAGAGACAGAGGGGATATAACAGAGGTTTGGTTAGGGCTAGCTGCAGAGAGACAGAGGGGATATAACAGAGGTTTGGTTAGGGCTAGCTGCAGAGACAGAGGGGATATAACAGAGGTTTGGTTAGGGCTAGCTGCATAGACAGAGAGGATATAACAGAGGTTTGGTTAGGGCTAGCTGCAGAGACAGAGGGGATATAACAGAGGTTTGGTTAGGGCTAGCTGCAGAGACAAAGGGGATATAACAGAGGTTTGGTTAGGGCTAGCTGCAGAGACAGAGAGGATATAACAGAGGTTTGGTTAGGGCTAGCTGCAGAGACAGAGGGGATATAACAGAGGTTTGGTTAGGGCTAGCTGCAGAGACAGAGGGGATTTAACAGAGGTTTGGTTAGGGCTAGCTGCAGAGAAACAGGCTGGACTGCCATTTACATTGGGAGGTGGGAACGGTAGGGTGTCACTTTAAGAGTTCAGAGAGAAGTAACATGGAGGTCTTTGGTTTGGGCTGAAGAGAGACAGGTTGAGGAGAGATGTTGAGGATAGACAGGCTGCAGAGAGACAGGCTGAGGAGAGACATGTTGAGGAGAGAAGATGCAGAGACAGGTTGAGGAGAGAAGCTGCAGAGAGACAGGCTGAGGAGAGACATGTTGAGGAGAGAAGATGCAGAGAGACAGGCTGCAGAGAGACAGGTTGAGGAGAGACATGTTGAGGAGAGAAGATGCAGAGAGACAGGCTGCAGAGAGACAGGTTGAGGAGAGAAGCTGCAGAGAGACAGGTGTTGAGGAGAGAAGATGCAGAGAGACAGGCTGCAGAGAGACAGGCTGAGGAGAGACATGTTGAGGAGAGAAGATGCAGAGAGACAGGCTGCAGAGAGACAGGTTGAGGAGAGACATGTTACGGGGAGAAGCTGCAGAGAGACAGGTTGAGGAGAGACATGTTGAGGAGAGAAGATGCAGAGAGACAGGCTGCAGAGAGACAGGTTGAGGAGAGAGAGAGAGAGACAGAGAGAGAGAGAGAGAGAGAGAGAGAGAGAGAGAGAGAGAGAGAGAGAGAGAGAGAGAGAGTAATAGATGGAAGGACAGAAGAGAGAGACGCAGGAGAGGAGAAGAGAGCGTGGCCCCTCTCTTAAAGACGAGCTTTTCTACGTGCTGAACGGCTGGTGCTACAGGGCCCTGCCTAATGGAGTACTGTCTCCAGGGGAGGAGAGAGAGAGTAGGGTGGGGCAGAGGCAGGGGACAAGAAAGAATGGGAAAGAAGAGAAGAGAAAGGGAGAGAGAAATAGCAGTTGAAAAGCAGGAAGGAGGTTCAGTGAGGGGGGGGGGGGGGTAAAGGAATCGTTCACTATTTTAGAATGGAAATAATGGAAATCATCAAAACAAATGAGGGAACTATTCCGTTATGATGTTTCATTATGCTTAGCTTTGTTTCATTCACTTATCAGGCTTTGAATGTTATTTAATATGAATTTTGTTATTTCTACTTGTGTCATGCGTACTTGATTTGATTGCATTTATTGCCTTTCTGTACAAAAGGTTGTTGTTCTAAAAGCTCAAAAAAAATATCTATTAAACATAGATAACTGTAACTATATTATTATTATTATTATTATTATTATTATTATTATTATTATTATTATTATTGTTATTCTTAATGCTAGAATATTGGAATCATAATAGAAACATCCTTTGTGGTGGTGGCCTAGTTGGTAGGGCTGCTTCCTGGTGACCTAAAGGTGCTGAGTTCAAATCCCACCTGGAACGATTAGCGTAAATGTGCCCTTGAGCAAGGCATGTAACCCTAAATTAATGAAGGGGGACTGTCCTTATAATATCATTGTGGATTGTTTTGCTAAATTACGTAAATGTAAGAACTGTGTAAAAATGTCTGTTAAAATAAAGAATATTTAACACTTGGTGCCATGAAATTAAACAGAATTAAATAAATTGAGCATGCATTGCTTGACAGGCCTGGAGTGTAGAGACACAGTAGTCCAGGGAACCTGCTTGGCCTGGCTTAGCCCTTTCTTAGCTCAGCCCTGCTTGGCCTGGCTTAGCCCTGCTCAGAAAGACAATCCTGGTAATCCTTTTTTGCGTGACACTTCTTAGCCCTGCTTAGCCCTGCTTGGCCCGGCTTAGCCCGGCTTAGCCCTGCTTGGCCCTGCTTATCCCTGCTTATCCCTGCTTGGCCCTGCTTAGAAAGACAATCCTGGGAATCATTACTAGCTTGGCCCTGCTAAGCTCTGCTTAGCCCTGTTTGGCCCTGCTTAGAAAGACAATAACGGGAATCATTTTTTGCATGACACTGCTTAGCCCTGCTTGGCCCTGCTCGGCCCTGCTTGGCAGTGCTTAGAAAGACAATCCTGGGAATAATTTTTAGCGTGACACTGGTTGGCCCTGCTTGGGACTGTTTGGCACTCCTTAATTCTGCAGAAACCATGTTGGTAGAGATTCAAAGTGTTGAACTTGCTCCCCAAAGAGTGCATTTTAAATCCCAGTAAGGCTTTGCATATCTTACCCATTGACATGTAGTTGAAGTTGGACTAGGTCTTTCTTCTCTTTGAGTATAAAATTGCTTTCCACCAAGCTTTCCACAAATCAATTCCCATAAAAATGAACTGGTTCTATTTTACTTGTCATTTTTCATCCAGATAGAACACGCAGCCAATGCGGCTCACCTCAGGCGGAAGGATACATTTCCTGTTGCATCGTGGGAAGAGGAGTCAGAAGCCTTCGCCAATCTCTGTAAATGACTTCTTTATGGACTTGAGCACTTTGAAAAGGTTGAGGGCGGCGATTGTTCCGTAGTCGTCAGAAATCTAACAGTGTAAGCGCTGATGGAGACTGATGGCGGGGAGCAAAGTGCCCTCAAAAGAAATGGCAGGGCGGTAGAGAAGTGCCAGTCCGATTGTGCAGCGGAAGAAAACCCCTGCGAGGTTTGTTTAAGTGGTCTGTGTCCAGGAAGCTCCTCAGAGTGACAGGGGAGCGACCTGACTGAACCCTTGGCTCTCAGCTGGGGGTCAAAATGACTCAGAGACCGTGCCTCCCTCGCTCTCTTTCTCTCTCCCTCTTTCTGTCTTTCTCTCCCTCTCTCTGTCTCTCCCTCTGTCTGTCTTTCTCTCCCTCTCTCTCCCTCTGTCTCTCTGTCTGTCTGTCTGTCTGTCTTCACACACTTACACTCTCCCCATCATACTTTTTGTTCTCTCTCTCTCTCTCTCTCTCTCTCTCCCTCTCTCTCTCTCTCTCTCTCTCTTTCTCTCCCTCTCTCTCTGTCTGTCTCTCCCTCTTTCTGTCTCTCTGTCTGTCTTCACACACTTACACTCTCCCCATCATACTCTACTCTCGCTCTCTCTCTGTCTCTCTCTTTCTCTCTCTCTCTCTGTCTGTCTCTCCCTCTCTCTCTCGCTCTCTCTCCCTCTCTCTCTGTCTCTCCCTCTGTCTGTCTTTCTCACCTCCCTCTCTCTCCCTCTGTCTCTCTGTCTGTCTGTCTGTCTGTCTTCACACACTTACACTCTCCCCATCATAGTTTTTGTTCTCTCTCTCTCTCTGTGTCTTTGACTCATTACTTTAACTGCATGCATTTTTAAAGTGTTTCTTCGTTCGGTATTTCTCTCGCTCTCTCTTAGTCTCTTTCATGGCGTTTCATCCCCAGGTTCTTTCCACGCTCTATCATGGTGGAATTCTCTCTCGAGCTGTTTTGATAGATGGGTTGTTATTATAAAGAGTCTTTCCCGTGATTATGTCCCTCTCCTCATAGGGTAGCCACGGCTCCTCAAAGCTTGGCCCTGTGAGGCCATTTTGAGCCCTGCTGTTACAGAGCTGGACTCCATTCCACCTGCGACCCCCAGGAGACCCCTACCGCAGCGGCCTAGTGCTTCAAAGAGAAAGAAAAAGAGAGATGGGGGAATAGGTGTCCTAAAGTAGAAAAGTACGAGAGAGAGTGAGAGTGAGAGAGAGAGAAAGCACATTGGGTAAAAGTGTTGTGCCTGAAAGCGTGCTTATACGCACGTGTAATATGTGTGTGTTTGGGAGAAGGAGGGAGAGAGAAAGTGTATGTGTATTATGAGTGTGTTGTGCATGTAGTGTGTGTGTTGTGTGTGTGTGTTGTGCATGTAGTGTGTGTGTTGTGTGTGAGTGTGAGTGTGAGTGTGTGTGTGTGAGTAAGTGTGTGTGTGTGTGTGTGTGTGTGTGTGTGAGTAAGTGTGTGTGTGCACATGGGGCAGCAAGCCGTTGAGTAGAACATGACGTTGAGGACAGGGAGCGGGGGGTGCTGCCGTGTTACGGGCCGAGCGTCACCCACGGCAACGGTGGCTTCCTCAGGTGTGAACTGATGCAGGGAGACGAGCTGGACTCCCGTCGCTAAAATATTCATCGCGTCAGTTCGCCCCAAAACAGCCTGCGCGTGTCTCGCCCGAGAAAAGGCCAGAGGTGAGCTGTAACAGCCTTCCTCTGCGTGTCGCGAGACCCACATTCTCTTTTCTGTCTTCCACCTCTTCTCTGAGGAGGAGAGGAGGAGAGGAGAAACGCAAAGGAAAGGTGTAAAAGTATTTGTGTAATGCATTAACGGCTCAGCGGCATTAGCCACAGTGGGAGTGTATTGTACAAGTGTATATAATATGTTTCACAGTTCAATACAGGTTCAAATCATGTCCTTGAGGACAGGTTATACAAACTCTAGAAGTGCAAGAAAAACAAGAATAAAAACTTGAAGGAAATTTTACATAAACTACTAGACAATTTGTAGGCAGGCATTCAATATTATTTTATAAACATGTTTTCAAGCAGTGAGTGCTACATTTGATGCTCATAGGCTTCTAGTAAAAATGTTTTATTTAAATGAAGGTAGAGCATAAAAACACATTTTCCACAAACACCACTCACTTTTTAATACATAAAACAAAAATACAATATATAAAGTTTAATCCTCAATCTTTCTTTATAGGCTGTCTGTTCTTTGAAATACATGTTTTTGTCATCAAGTCCTTGCACCCACCATGCTGACATGTCAACTGATGTCCTTCTCAACAAATATAACAAGAAAAGTTGTGAATTTGTTCCGTCATAGTACAATACATTTGCTACCATTACTGTTAATTTATTCAAACATTGTGTTTTAATCTTTTTTTTTTCCGTGAGCAAATCAATGGTAAGGCTCATGTTCAACCTAACCTTGAGGTACCCAGCTTGTTTGATGTCAGCGATTAAGTTGTAAAGTAAAGTATGTTCATTCTTTTAGGTCCTCCTCTGGAAAGGGACAGTAGGGTAAAGATGGCGTGCACTGGGCTCTTCCTGTCCGCTTGCTAAGTCGTGACCTATCAACCTTGGCATTTGTCTGCACTGACTGACCCTCAACGTGCAGCTATATTGAAACAATTTTACCCTCACCCTAACGCATCTAAAAGGAAGACATTAGCGCTGTGTTCATATTATTAATAGGCTAACGATATCTAAGCTGTGTAGCTAACCTGGGGGTGGCAGATTTTAAGTTTAAGTTCACTAACCATCCAAAATCTGTCTGTGTCAGCTACATGGCTATATATTCTTACTGCTAGCTTCTAACTCACGCCAACCTCGTACACCCTTTTTTATGGATGCCAGGAACCTAACCCTAATTACGCCATCCGGGAGAATAACTACACTACTCACTCTATTGTAAAGTAATATAGACCCTTTAGACCCTCAATGGCACCTCACTCATTGGAAGTAATCGCGAAAAGGTTCAGTGATTGTGTTTTGCTTAGGGATCTAAAACAGTGTTTGGACCCAGGCAAAACAAGTGACCTCAGACTAAACAATCGAATAGCTTGTCCTGCCCCCACTATGTGTCTATCCACCACTCCAGGACATCAACTACAGAAGTCTGCAGCAGGCTCTTCCTATAGCCCGTCCTGCCCTCACTATGTGTCTATCTGTCACTACAGGACATAAAAGAAGTCTGCAGCAGGCTCTTCCTATAGCCCGTCCTGCCCTCACTATGTGTCTATCTGTCACTACAGGACATAAAAGAAGTCTGCAGCAGGCTCTTCTTTGAACGACCTCGTTGTAAGAGGCAGCTAATGCCCATGTGTTCGACGCTCACCATTAAATGGACGCTTTGTCGCTGAACGCGGCATGTCTAGTCTTTCTGTCCCCTTTTGATCTCTGAGCGAAGCAGAACTCAGAGACATGGGATTATATCCAGGCTGCCTAATGAGCAGTACTACTCTGTGTGTCTGTGTTGACCGGCTGTGTGAGAGAGTAGAAACAGACTGAACAGAAGAGCAACAGACTGAGCAGAACAGAAACAGACTGAGCAGAAAATAAACTAGTTAGCCTGTTGGAGATAGACTGGGCAGAATAGAAACAGACTGAGCAGAACAGAAACTAGTTGGCCCGTTAGAGATAGACTGGGCAGAATAGAAACAGACTGAGCAGAACAGAAACTAGTTGGCCAGTTGGAGATAGACTGGGCAGGGCAGAATAGAAACAGACTGAGCAGAACAGCGGGGACCAGCGAGTCGTGGGCTCCTTCGTCCCCCAGGCGCTCATCCACATCATCACTGTAGGGACCTGGATGAAAGGCTATATTTAGTGCCTGTCATCCTCCAGAGGGTTAGGCAGGCGAACGAGGCACGCAGCGGAGCACTCGCGAGCAATAATTCTGCCATAATGGCCTGAGGAGAGGGTGGAAAAAAGGAACGGAGAAAGAGAGAGAGAGAGGGAGGAGAAGGAGGAGTGGAAGAAGGAAAGGAGAGGGGAATTATTGTCAAGGGGAGGGGAAAGGGGACATCATCGCAGCCCACTTGACTTCAAAGAGATGATTAGGAAGCCACCGTTTGGTGGGAGCAGATCTCACCCCCCCCCCCCCCCCCCCCCTCTCTCTGTTGGAGTTATTGATACTCAGAGGCAGAGGCATCAGTCGACTGGCAGAGAGCCCTAATCAGTCACACAGCGAGGATGATGGTGGGATGTTAGTTTCATGTAACTGTGTTTACGATATATATATTTATATATTATTCCCTCACTTCTCTCCCCAGCGAGGAGGAGATGAACAGGGCGAGCAGGCAGAGCAGCCAACAACACTGCATGGTGCCCCGAAAACACTCCCTCGGCTGATCAAAGGAGAGGAAAGGATGTGTTCTGATTAGTCTCGCCGTGAGGTGCAGAGGAACAACAGCGGCGGGTTCCAGAAATTGCCACGGCAACCAGGTAACGTGCTGGTCGATTGTGTCGACTCCAGTCAGACCTTGCCGGGAAGTCCACGAGGCTAGCCGTGACTATTGCTCTGATGGAAGCACGAGAGCAGGGTTAAAACTTGGGTGAGGCAAATAAGAGTATTATGTTAGGACAGGCAAAGGAACTCCTGACTGCTTAAGCCTCCCATTCGTCCCCCTCTCTTTCCTCAACCACACAAACACACTCTGGATAATAACACATCATATGACAAAACATCAAGTCATTTTAGGTTATGTTACTTAATGTTCATGAAATGCCTTAAATAAAGGTAGAAGATATAACCCATGTGTGAGCAAAGCATATGGGGGACATCCCACCACATCCCATAAAGGTACGCTACAGAGAGAAAGCACCTGATGTGTAAGACTTGAGCACTGTGAGTGTATCTGGTTTCTTTGGGTTTTGTTCCACTCTGGGCTCTCCTTAGGGACATCTCCACTGCTTAACCAACATCTTTTTTTCCAGAGCTCGTGTGTGGGGGGTATTTATGTTGTTGCCGGAGGAGAAAAAACGAAAACATTAATAAAACACGATGAGGAACTTTTGTGAGAAAAACAAGCTTTTCTATTTACAATGTAGAATACAATTGTACAATATGTATCCTACAAAATGTTAAGTATTGGGTCCTTGTGAGTCAGAATGCATCAGTGTAGTAAAACTAAGATTAATATTTCATAATGTATTTACAGGTCCAACTACAAATGCATTTAGCATAGTTTTCTCCAGTGGGAATATTAAACCTATAGCTGCAGCCACACCATGCTCAGATTTTAAAGCTTGTTTTAAAATCTCTCCATTTCAATATGAAGTGGGGTTCGTCTCCGTTGGTCTAACAGACATCTCTTTTATTTTCTGAGGGTTTAATCAATGGGTTCCCCTGGCAACCTCCTTAACGCGTCAGGTAACAAAGTGTATCAGCATCTCCGTCTCGTGAGGATGGGCAGAGTGCAACATCATGTTCATTTTACAGTTCTCACAGGGCCTGTCAACCACCAACCTCTTAAACTGTAAAAGAAAACCTGTAATACAAGGTCAGTATACCGCAAGAAAATACCTAATGCCGCAGTGAGCACTTAAAGCACTTAAATTCATCTGTGGAGAAGACCAAGTACATTTTAGGTTCACCATTTGCATCATCGTGCCATTTAAAGGCTTCATATATGTTAGGAAAAACTGCAAAACCATTGAATTATGTAGCCTTATTTTATTCTGATATTAGATGTACAGTACTGTGCATAGGTTTTAGGCAGGGGATGCTGTTTTGAAGGCGAAGGGTGGTCACACCAAATGTTGATTTGATACAGATTTGCTTTTCCCTCACTTTGTATTTTATGAATTTATAAAAAAATAAACAATTAACATTTATCCTTTTATGTTTTTTTTTTCTAACTTTAAAGACATCACACCTGCCTAAAACGTTTGCACAGTACTGTATTTGTAATAGAAATATGTTTACTAGATAGCAGCGTCTGTGTGTGAACCACCCCCTCCCTCCCTCCTCTTCCTCCTGAGAGCCATCTGCACTGAACCCTCGAAGAAGGATTCTGTTCAATAAGGACGTCCTTGTAGAAGAAACCTGAAATTTGAAAGTATCTACTTCGCTGTTTGGAGAGGCAGCACATTGATTCGTCTCGTACCCAGTCAAAGAACCCTGAGAACCTAAGAAATTGGTATTTTCATTCACTTTATCAGTGGAAAAAAAAGGAGCACAAAAAAAGACGCTTTGAAAAACACATTCTTAATACAAGGATTCGTTTTGTAGACACTAGCTTATTTAACAAAAAAAATCTATAAACTCGGGTATAGTTTCGCACAATAACTGTAAGCTCCAACTGCCGTTTCTTTCAAACAGTCAAACTCTGACTCGTGAGACAACTCTCGCCGATCATTTTCAAAAAGGGAAAACCTTGGAGCCGTCCAGGCGACACACACTGAGAGTGGGCCAAGTCCTTTGACAACGTTCTACACAACAGGTCCTATCACGGTTATATCCTCTATGCTCTTATTTGATGCGTACAGAGTGGTGGTCTGACGCCTTCGTCAAGAGAATGGCTAGACTAAACGGCAGGCCTGCAGTCTTAAGTGGCCATCGAGGAGTAACCTGTGTTTAACACGAACCCATGACCCTTAGGGACATGTGCATGTTAACCGCTGCGGTCTGACGCCTTCATCAGGATGTGTTACACTAAACGGCATGTCAACCATTGCATTGAATAGCAGGGAGGAGGGCGGGGTTTGAGGTGTTACGGTGCGGCTATTATATATGAAACATAGGCATAGCAGGGGGAGAGAGAGAGAGAGAGAGAGAGAGAGATTCAAAACAACTTAATGTAAACTTTAAAAAAAAACATGATGATATTCCAAAATAACAAGTACAAGGAAAGTGATTTTAAACTTCATTACATTGTCATCCAGCACACCAAAAATTATCATTACCTTGGCACAAATATAAGTTGAACATGACATTGAGGAAAAAAGCAAGGGCTTTCTTTGCAAAGAAAAGGGTCCCCTCACCCAGCTGGTCCTGGGGATTAATTCACCCAATACCACAAGGCCTCAAGAATATGCTCACGACAATCTGGTCCAAACAAATTATGAATAAACAAAAACAAAGTGACATCTAATATTTGACAGAATCAACAAAATCTTAACGTAAACTGGAACTCTGTTTGTCACTAAACAGACAATACACCATGGCAGGCTCTGTGACCGACAGAAAACTGAGGACATCGTTGTCAAGGTCACAGACAGAAAAGTGAGAACATCAGTGTCAAGGTACACACTCACACAAGGGACAAGTGGAGAGAGATCTCTGCTTTCTTTGAAAATGTGATGAATAAAACCTCATTGGAGATTGCTTCTCCCCTGAATTTCAAAGCATATGCTCAAATTGTTGTGATAGTTCAAACAGATGAAAATGTGAAAATCGTCTGGGGTGAAATTAGTGAGGCTGCGATGATGGCAGGACTCTGTCACATCTTGCCACACCGCCAGACAAGAGTCTAGTCTCCAGGGATCATTTGATTAATTACACATTACATGTTTACTAGTTGGTGTATGAATTTGTATAATTATCAATACTGCTATTATATAGTTGTTAATATTTAATTGTATGCTTTGACAATATTTACTTTGTAATTTCACACCGAAAAAGCACCAATGAAATTGAAGTGAGAGAGAGAGAGACAGAGAGAGAGAGAGAATTTCACACCGAAAAAGCACCAATGAAATTGAAGTGAGAGAGAGAGAGACAGAGAGAGAGAGAGAGAGAGAGAGAGAGAGAGAGAGAGAGAGAGAGAGAGAGAGAGAGAGAGAGAGAGAGAGATTTGTAAGTTATAGAGACAGAGACATACAGTACAAACGTTTAGAGGGAGACAGACACAGAGAAAGACAAGGAGAGAAAGACACTCAGCGGTAGAGAGGCCCGATCTGTGAGTTAGAGAAAATTCGAGCTGTTATGCTTGTCAGAGAGAGAGAGCGCAAGAGAGAGAGAGAGAGAGAGAGAGAGAGAGAGAGAGTTGAGAGAGAGAGAGAGAGAGAGAGAGAGAGAGAGAGAGAGAGGGAGGCCCCTTCTGTGAGTTGGACAGGATGCCATGCTTGTCAGGTAGAGAGAGAGGCAGTTTGCAGGTGATCTGCTGCTACGGCCACTTAAGGATCAGCGATGATCACGCGACACACAGACAGTGGCCAGCATGAAACAACATCAAATAAAATATAAATTATGCAATTTTACCTCTTGTGTACCAACGATCCAAACCTAACCATAGTCTTTAAAAGATTCTGCAAACATTTGGGTGCCATACAGACCCAGGCAGCATTTACAAGTAGAGTTACCACCACTAGAGACACTATTATCTTGACCAGCTTGTAGCTAGGTTTTGTGACAGCTGGTAGACCAGCTAGACCAGCTACCACCAGCTACCTCCAGTTAGACCAGCTACCAGTTAGACCAGCTACCAGTTAGACCAGCTACCACCAGCTACCTCCAGTTAGACCAGCTACCAGTTAGACCAGCTACCAGTTAGACCAGCTACCTCCAGCTACCTCCAGTTAGACCAGCTACCAGTTAGACCAGCTACCAGTTAGACCAGCTACCACCAGCTACCTCCAGTTAGACCAGCTACCAGTTAGACCAGCTACCACCAGCTACCTCCAGTTAGACCAGCTACCACCAGTTAGACCAGCTACCACCAGTTAGACCAGCTACCACCAGTTAGACCAGTAACCACCAGCTACTACCAGCTACCTCCAGTTAGACCAGCTACCACCAGTTAGACCAGCTACCACCAGTTAGACCAGCTACCACCAGTTAAACCAGCTACCAGTTAGACCAGTAACCACCAGCTACTACCAGCTACCTCCAGTTAGACCAGCTACCACCAGTTAGACCAGCTACCACTAGCTAGATGAGCTACCACCAGCTCATACCAGCTTGACCAAGATGGCCAACCAGCCCATACCAGCTTAAACCAGCTTTAAATCCAAGCTGGTCTAAGATGGATTTTCCAGTATGGTCACCTTAATTCATCCAGTCAGAAGTGGTTATAGAAGTAACTTTGCTCTTTCAGTGTTTGATCTAGTAATTCTGTCACATCTGCCATATCATCCTTCATGTTTTTCTGTCTAGTGAATTCATCCATCCTTCATGTTTTGGTTACTCTGTCTACCCAAAAAGATTAGACTATTTGTTAGCTTTTGTTAAGCCACAAAAACCATCTAATGATTATTTCAACATGGACTTTATTTCATTCTGTTTTGAGAATAAACATTTGTGCCAAACTAATCAGGAGAAAATCTTCCCAAACAAGTTGAGCAAACAATGTTCAGCAATAAAAAGAGAAAGATTAGGGGAAAATCACACAGAAAGATACTCAGCTGTTTCCATGGTGATGAAAAGAAAGAAAGCCAATGGGTTCAAGTCAAAGAAGTCCATTTATTTGACATCTATCGAAATCAGCCATTTGCTAACATGCTGGTATGTTAATGACCATCTGGTCAAAGTAATCATCAAACTATTTAACTTTATCTTTTATTTATTCCGTTTTATTTATTTTTGTATTATTTACTTCCATTCCAGTTATGACTTACATATAGTGAACCGATACTGATTGCAAGATTTAGTGATTTAGCATTTCTAATTAAATGCAAACAGTATGCTTTTATTGTGTCATTCAATAACGTTAAGGTTGAGCGCGATTATGAAACTTATCAAATCTCAAAAGTGAATGTGGCAGGGGATTGAAAGTTTCTTGTTGACTTTTGAAAATATTTATCTTTCAACATCTTTAACAATTACATTTGTAGTCCAGCAGAGTCGGGCAGGCCTGGTGAAAAACTACAATATCCACAGAGAGAGAGAACAGAGAGAGAGAGAGAGAGAGAGAGAGAGAGAGAGAGAGAGAGAGAGAGAGAGAGAGAGAGAGAGAGAGAGAGAGAGAGAGAGAGAGAGAGAGAGAGAGAGAGAGAGAGAGAGGTGTAATAGCATAGAATCCTCAAAACTATGGCTGAGGCTAAAAAGATTTATAGACATTCATAGAAAACTATCACGTTGTCAAGGGCAACAAAATAAACCTGTAGTCCCTGCTTCAATTGGCTTTGACCTGACAGGTAAAATGGATGCCAGAAATTGGCAATGTGGCTCTTTATTCTCTTTGAATGGGCTGCCGTGCTGCTTCATTCCATCTCTTTCCCCTCCTTAGACTCCGGTCAAAGCAGACAACACTACATGGAGTTTCTTAGAAATGTTTAAATGACTACAAAGGCAGGAGCAGCGTTCTCTAGACAATTAGTAATTTCCCAATGAAATCAAGTTTGAAATAAAATTAAGGCATCTTAAATATACACGAAACCCATGCTTCTCACACTAAACATAAAAGTACTGTATATAAACAAGGTTTAGGAATAATAATAATAATAATAATAATACATTGAATTTATAAGGCGCCTTTCAAGGCACTCAAGGTCGCCGTACAGTAATATAAAAAACAGTTCTCATAAAAATAATAAAAATAAATAGATAAATAAAATAAAATAAGATCAAAATAAGTAGTATACAATTAAAAAGGCATGGAGCCTGCAATCGAGCATTAAAAAGCATCACGTGGGACAGTAAGCCAGCCTAAACAAATGGGTTTTGAGGTGGTTTTGGAAACAGGAAATTGAGTCCAGATTTTTGATGTCAGGGGGAGGAGTTCCATAGACGTGGGGCGGAGCAGCTGAAGGCTCGCGATCCCATGGTGGACAGACGAATTCGGGGGACGATCAGGTTGATGGAGGAGGTAGATCTGAGGGACCGGGTGGGAGTGTTAATATGAATGAGGTCAGACAGGTATGGAGGGGCTAGATTGTGGATGGCCTTGAATGTATGGAGGAGGATTTTGAAATTTATTCTGTATTTGATGGGAAGCCAGTGGAGTTGGAGCAGAACGGGGGTGATGTGACAGATGGCAGGGGTTTTGGTGATGATGCGTGCGGCAGCGTTCTGGACTAATTGCAGTTTATGGAGGAGTTTGTGGGGGAGACCGAAGAGGAGGGAATTGCAATAGTCCAAGCGGGAAGTGACAAGAGAGTGTACCAGGACTGCAGTGGTGTTGGGAGTGAGTGAAGGGCGGAGGCGGTTGATGTTTCGGAGGTGGAAGTAGGCGGACCGGATGGTGTTGTTGATGTGGGTGTGAAATGATAGGGTGCTGTCGAGGACAACACCCAGACTCTTAACCTGGGGGGGGGGAACCGAGGAGTTGCCGATGGTGAGGGAAAAACTGGGGGAGTTTGCTGAGTGTGGACTTGGAGCCAATGAGGACTACCTCTGCTTTATTATCGTTTAATTTGAGGAAGTTTGAGGTGAACCAGGATTTGATTTCCTGTAGGCAGGCACAGAGGGAGGAGGGTGGGAAGGTGGAAGAGGGTTTGGAGGAAACATAGAGCTGGGTGTCGTCCGCGTAGCAGTGGAAATGGATATTGTGTTTGCGGAAGATCAGACCAAGTGGAAGGAGGTAGATGATGAATAGGATGGGGCCAAGGACGGAGCCCTGGGGAACACCGGATGAAAGGGGGGAGGGGTGGGATGTGAATGATTTTAATTGAATGAACTGAGTGCGGCCAGATAGATAGGAGTGGAACCAGTCTAAGGGTGTGTGTGATAGTCCAATGGAGGCTAGTCTGTCGAGGAGAATGGAGTGGGAAATGGTGTCGAAGGCCGCGCTCAGATCGAGGAGAATGAGAATGGATAGTAGTCCAGAATCAGCTGCCATCAGGAGGTCATTAGTGATTTTTATGAGGGCTGTTTCGGTACTGTGACGGGGGCGGAAACCGGATTGGAACTGTTCATATAGATTGTTACTGGAGAGGTGAGCCTGAATTTGTAATGATACTGTCTTTTCCAGGATTTTTGAGAGAAATGGCAGGTTGGAGATGGGACGAAGGTTATTTGCAATGTTTGGGTCTAAAACCAGGCTTCTTTATTAGGGAGTAACAGCAGCGGATTTGAAAGAAAGTGGGACAGAACCAGAGGTGAGGGAGGAATGAATGATGGCTGTTATCAAGGGTAACAGGGAGGGGAGGGAGGCTATAACCAGGGAGGATGGCAGGGGGTCAAGTTGGCAGGAGGATGGCTTGGAGGTCCGAATGAGTTTGGCTAGATCAGTGGCAGAGGGGAGTTGGAAGCAGGAGAGACGTGCAAAGAGCGGGGGATGGGGGACAAAAGGAGGTGGACCAGATGTGTGAGGGGTCAGTTGTTGGTGGATGGTGGCTATTTTGGAGTTGAAACATGACATCAGGGAGTTGCAATGCTCATTGGAGTAAAAGTGTGGGGGGAAGGAATCAGGGGGGCGTAGTGAATTGTTGACCAATGAGAACAGGGCCCTGGAGTTCCCAGCACCCGCAGTGATTTTATCGGTGAAATATTGGGTTTTGGCTGAGGAGAGGGCGTCTTTGTAATGAAGGATATGGGCATGGTGCATCTGTTTGTGTATGGTGAGTCCGGTTTTCCTGAAAAGCCGCTCCAGCTGACGTCCTTTGCTTTCAGCAGATGTAAGTGAGGGGAGAACCAGGGGGCAGAGTGGGGGAATGAGACAGTCTGAGTTTTGAGGGGGGCAAGTGTGTCCAGTAGGGTTTGGAGACTGTCGTTGTAATGACAGGCGAGCTGATCCGGGGTGAATGGGGGGTTGATGATCGGGAAGCAGTCAATGCCTTTTGTGAGATCGGCTATGTTAATATTTTTGATATTGCGGAAGGACATGATACGTGATTGTTTGGTTTTGGATAGCGTCAAATTTAAATTAAATGAAACAAGCATGTGATCAGAGATGGGGAGATCAACAGCAGAACCGTTTAGAGGAGTGACACCAGAGCAACAGACCAAGTCCAAAATATGACCTTTAGAATGTGTAGGGAAATCAATAGATTGTTGGAGACCAAAGCTGTCCAGGCAAGAGATAAAGTCCTTAGTGAGGGTAAGATTGGTGTTGTCCATGTGAATATTAAAATCACCTGTCAGAATGATGTTGGATGAGAGTGAGCAGATGTGGGTGAGAAGTGTATTGAATTCGTCAATAAAGTCCTTGTTTGGTTTGGGTGGGCGGTAGATATTTACTAAAACAGTGGGAGTAGGTCCATTTAATTGTAGAGCTAAAGACTCGAACGCATGGGACACTGGCATTGTAACAGATGTAACCTTAAAAGTTTCGCGGTGAATTATTGCGAGGCCTCCTCCTCGGCCTGTAAGACGGGGTTGACAGGTGTAGACGAACCCAGGTGGAGTAGACTCGTTCAACTCGGAGAAGTCATTGGGATGTTGCCACGTCTCCGTTAAACATAAAAAGTCATACTTGCGGTCGAGGAGGAGGTCCTGCAGTAGCTGTCCCTTGCCGGTGAGGGAGCGGATGTTAAGTAATCCAAGTTTGACGTCGGAGTGTTGGTTGAAGAAGCTAACGTTAGCCGACCTGGCTGGGTTAGCTAGCGCACTGTGGTCCACCTTCCTGCGGGTGTTTCTCGGTGGGTGGCGGCGGGTGAGGGACCAGATGGTGTTTATTGCAGTGGAGTCGTCAATGTGGTAGCTTCGTCCGGCACTGCGATGAAGATACCTCCGACGGGGAAGGTGAGCGAAGTCCGGGAGATGATGGAGTACAGGCGGGCGAGTATAAAACATTTAAAAACAACCGGACAGCAGCGGCAGCTAAACGCGCCAGCGTTCACTCGTCCAAAAAAGAGATAAAACGCCGATTAAAACATAAATATGGTAATGAGCTTTAAAAGCCACTTCCTTGGCCGGATTATCAGTATAAAATACCGATAAAACGCCGATAAAACTAAAATAAATGTAAGACCTCAATTACGGACACCCAAACAAACGACATGAGCAGAATCAGGAAGTGCCTCACTTCCTCTGACATCAGCCAGGAATATGTATTTGTACACTTACTCTCTGTAGAAATATGTATTCTCTGGAGAGTGTCTTTGGTAATAGACTCAAACTAACTCTTTCAGGAAGAGAACATATTGTCTTAGTTCAGAACTGCTTATCCAGATATAATTTCCCTGAAGGTTGCTTTTGGGTTAGCATAATGACATTGCTCTTGTTTGAATGTGCAATAAGTATAAAGAGCCAACCATAAATTAGTTAAACGCTAATCTCTTAAATGGTCATGTTCAATATGCATCCGTATTGTCAGTAATTACTTTTTTTGTGTGAAAAACTATTTCAAGTTAGCAAGAGCGGTTTTTGGTATCTCCATACAGATATTTATAAACTCTTCAAAGAATAGCCACTGGCTAAAAAAGATCCAAAGAAACCAACAAACTGAACGTTTATGAATTATTAAATTTACTGGAGGCAGTTTATCTGCAGGAGGTGATTTTGGCGACCCCTACGGTTTCCTTAGTGTAATTATAATTTTCCTTAACCATTGCAAAGAAGACATGCAGAACGCTCGTAGTCACTGGATATCACTTGCATGAAGTATGGGTATCTCCTCCTGATTTAGTGACGCACTTCCTTGTGCCATAAAGCAATTCGTCACAGTTTCGCGGAGATTCTGCATGGTGGCAGACAAAATTTGTGTTAAATATTGAGGCTTCAAGAGGACTGATCTGAACCGCGATTAGTTAATTCTCCCATATACATTACAATGTGCTATCAGAAGAAATGTATTCATAATCCGTTCATATAAAAAAGTTGCCTATAGTGGCTTTCAATAATAAAAGGTATATTTATAGAATATTGTGCTGGCTTGGCATAGAGTTTTCCTTAATCAATAATTAGGTTTAAAAAAAAAAAAGCATCATAGCATCACACTAAATCCATATTTCTCAGAGATTTTCTACAGATTAGTTATCAAACACACAGTCCCACTCCAAAATAATTGCTTGTTGACTGACTTTCCATAATTACAATGGAAATCTTTACTTAACGAGATTGAAAATGAATGCCCTCTATTGCTTACTAAAATATGAACTGAAACATGCCAGTAGTGTCAAATATGATTCATACTTTATGTTTTTCTTGCTCACTAAACCTCAATAAAATTGTTAAGATACAGATACTTTTAATGGGTTAACATGCTGACTTGTTGACCCACTGATATCTTTACTGTTTTCTTAGAAATCTTTTAACGGATTGAATTTAATCAGCTAAACTCATCAGGGTGCTATGATAGGAAGAAGAAAAAAAAACAAACATTGGCTTTTCAAAAAAAACAAGGTCAGCTTATTCATTTTTTCCCCAGCCTAAACTGACAGGAAACATTTCCTCCTGGGTCTCTAACACCCACTCCCTGTCTAGAGGAATCGTCTGCCAGGCGGTCGACCCTAATCCCCACGGACAGCCCAAACAAACCCCAAAAGCGTTGCTCTCATCAGAAGCCTGTAGGAACAAATTACACCATCTTACAACCCTCTTTTTCTCCATACCTTGCTGTCAAAGGAGAAAACGCCGCTGTAGGTCTCCCAATGCTGCCCCCCTCTCTTTCACTACTCCCTCTCTCTCTCTCTCTCTCTTCCACACACACGAACACACACGCACGCACGCACGCACACACACACACACACACACGCGCATGCATGCCTCCCTCGTTGACAGATACAACTCATACGCTGGGTTACTTAGAGGGCTGGGAAACCAACAGAGGGGGGAGTTAGGCCGCTGAGCCAGTGTTTGGCTAGTATCCTCCCAGGCTGTGGGCTCTGAGGTCTTTCATGTCAACCAGGGGGCTTTGGAGGCCATCTTGGATCCTGTGTGTTATGACAGGACTCATCGCTAGTCAGAGGACCGACCACTGGAAAAGAAAAGGAGCTCCGGTGACAATAAGAGCAGCTATTATGGAGCATGTTGGGAATTTCAAACATTGAAATTGGGCTGGGGGGGTTTTTCTACCAGAAACGGATTCTGTTATGAAAATGTTATTTTGCAACAATTATCTGGTCATAAAGTATCCTGACGCAGAGCTTTAGGGTGATATCAACGTGCACATGACAGAAAAGTAAATTTGACACATTTGAGACACTTAGTTAATTATATCATTGACATTTCAGTTGTATCAGCAGCCTCTTAAAAAAAGATTATATTTTCAGCAGCTCTGGGCAATGTAAACATCAAATTAACACCATCACACTAACAGAAAAATATGAAGAAAAAAAACATCCTGCGCCCTGAACATCTGTGATAGAACAAGTGGTCTCAACACTCGTCCCAGCATCCTTCCATTCGAGGTGGTTCAATATCAACAAGTTCATCTGAATCCATTAGATTAAAACAAATGTCCATCCTGTCTGAGACTTACTGCTAAAGGATTGCAAATAAGTCACAACACCCTCAACTAAAAAAGTTACATCTTTTTTGGGGGAGGGATCTAGCAACACACCAAACAAAAAAGATGCTGTTGCCACGGCAACGGGGACAGGAGTAAGTACTTCAGAGTTTGCAGCACCATAATAACTTCGCAGCATTTTGAAATAACTGTTATTGCTTTTATACATCTCTGTGTTCCGGCTGCCGTCTTTGCTCTTCCCCATTGCTAAAGTGGTCTGCGGAGGTCTCTCCTCCCTCTCCCACACTGGGATGCTGTCTGGTCCCTCCGAGCTGTCATTTTCCATAGAGCTGTGTTATGAGGCCCATCCAGCCAGAAAACCTACCCTCTGTTGGTTACCTAAAAGAAATGGCTGCCTGTACCGTCATCAGTGTAATAATCATCAATATAGGCATAATCAGAGTCAATATTCTTATCCTGAAGATTATCTAAATAACTCACAGTTCACTACGGCACCTATGTTTTCTTTGGTTGGGTAGCACAATGTGGAATACACGTGACAAAAGCAAAATGCATACTTAAAAAAAAAAAAAAATTCATCAAGGTTTCTGGACAGATATTTCTTCTATTCATATTGCTAACGTTCCTCAAATAAATGATCAGCACTGATAACAAAATACTTCATGTATTTTGTGTATTATGTGTAAACTATATATAGTTTATGATTTAGTGAATCAAATCAAAACGTAAAAGTAAACTTGATTGCATTTGGTAATTAAACAACTTTTTATAAATATATTAAAGAGTAGCTCCATGAAATATAACCAAATGCAATTGTTTACATAAGAATTATCCTCCTGGATTTTTCAAAATCCAATTATGTTTCCAATTACATTTAACATTATGAGAAAACATTGCCCTGTTAAGTGGCTGACAGACAAAATTATAAAACAGATTGGAAATAAGTGTTTCAATTGCCAAAGGAGCAGTAAATGGCAGCCTGCCGTTAAAGACCCTGCTACTAATCGCAGTCATCAAGAGAGAGAGAGAAAAAAAGATTCCCCTAGTGGCAGCTCAGTGTTAGGGAAGACGCCATGGAACACCTCAAGGGGACATTGAAGCCACCACTAACCACAGGCCATGTGGAGGGCTATGGGGAGCAGAGAGAGGCTTCTCAAAGCTTTCCTTCTTTCAACTTAAAAGAGAGCCCCTTATTTGAGCTGTTACAAGACGATAGCTCTGTTCTCCTGGTGTCTCCTTCAATCGCTCCCTCTTCCTAAGAGCACTTTTCTTTCAGCGACAGGAAAAGAGAACAGGTTGCCCGAGTGACGACACACCTGATTGCTGCTTCAACGCTAGCCGTAATGAGGCAGGGGAGATCGATAGAAAACTCTTACAGGAGAGAGAGAGAGAGAGAGAGAGAGAGAGAGAGAGAGAGAGAGAGAGAGAGAGAGAGAGAGAGAGAGAGAGAGAGAGAGAGAGAGAGAGAGAGAGAGAGAGAGAGAGAGACCCCGTCTGTGAGTTGGACAGGATGCCATGCTTGTGAGGTATAGAGAGAGGCGGTTTGCTGGTAATCTGCTGAAATTGCTGTTGAATCTGAATAGAAATTGACTAAAGAGAAGCAAAGGGAATTAGATAGATACAGTAGTAATGAATAGAGATGCAAGGATTGCACGCGCATACCATTTCATTGACACGTAAAAGGCAATTAACAGCAACCACATATAATCACATTGATCATACAAAGTCACTGCATCACCCATATAGACTATTCTATCAGCCGCTGTGAAGCATTGCTGTCTCTCAATTAACATAACCGACACTATCCCTACGGAACACTGATGAAAAAAAGAGGTTTAAGAAAACACTTCGAACACCAGGATAATGCATAGGCCACAGCAAATTACGCCAGCGTTGTACGTTATAAATAGCCTTTCTGACATACAGTTCAAATAGCAAGGTTAGCAAACGGTTTGAACCTGTTTAATTTGCATTTATAATGAGCGTTTTGTAATTCATTATTTAGCCAAGGCAAATTAGCGAAAGGGAATGCAATCCCCTTTTGACGTGAACAACACATGGAATGTATGGGGAGCTGCTGATTATCTGGTAAATGCACCCTTTGTTTACAAGCACACATGCAAATGAGATAAACTAGCTAATGCTGGTGAATGAATGCATGAATACATTATTTTAAGAAAGGGGTGTAACAGAAGAACCAGGGCGACGCTCCCCCAACCACCTTCATCATGTGGATAGACAGCGCCGTACCTCATCTTGGTACGTTATATAACGGAGGCATGCGAAGGGAGCTTTGATTACAGTGGACGTGTTACACCACACAGAGCCATACTCTCTCTGACCCATCAGGGGCTCCACTCCTCCCAAGACTCAGAATCCACTCCTCTGGTACTGTGATTAGCTAGTATCTCTTTACACAAGACTCAGAATCTACTGCTCTGGGACTGTGATTAGCGATCTCTCTATACAAGACTCAAAATCTACGGGCTGGTACTGTGATTAGCTATCTCTCTACACAAGACTCAGAATCTACTGGGCTGGTACTGTGATTAGCGATCTCTCTACACAAGACTCAGAATCTACTGGGCTGGTACTGTGATTAGCTATGTATCTCTTTACACAAGACTCAGAATCTACTGGGCTGGTACTGTGATTAGCTATGTATCTCTCTACACAAGACTCAGAATCCACTCCTCTGGTACTGTGATTAGCGATCTCTCTATACAAGACTCAGAATCCTCTGCTCTATTTTCCTCTATTAAAAACATCCTAGGCCGGACGCCCCTTTGTCTGAAGGGTACTTAACACTTTCCCAGAATCCTCACCTTATGTACAACACAAGATCTGCAAACCACTTATCAGGTTAAAGGTCCCCAAAGCACAGTCATCTCTGGGTCACTCCTCTGTCCAGTCTGCCACAGCCAGTGACTGGAATGAGCTGCAAACAATCACTGAGACTTGATAGTCTTGTCTCTGCATCTTCATCACTGAGACTTTATAGTCTTATATCTGTATCTTAATCACTGAGACTTGATAGACTTGTCTCTGTATCTTAATCAATGACTTGATAGTCTTGTCTCTGTATCTGCATTTAAACCTCGAATCACTGTTGTTTTGAAAAGACATCTGCAATTGCCACCCTTAGAATCTTCTTATTTGTTTTTATCTGTTTATTTTATATTTTGGTATTGTATCTGTTTATTTTATATTTTGGTATTGTATTTGTTGTATCTCTTTGAATTGTGTCTGGGGTAGTTTTGGTTTGTTCTGTTTATGTACCTTGCCTCTTGGCCAGGCTGTGAAAATGAAAAGTGGCCCTCAAGTGACTTGTCTGGCTAAATAAAACAATGCAATTACTGTTAAAGTCTTTAATTTTTATAGAAATGATGCCCTAAATCAGTGATCTTGGGTGTCTAGAAAGGCGCCTATAAATGAAATGTATCATTATTATTATTTGCTAAAATGAAAATCCTTGTTTAGCTCGAGCATTAGCTTATTATTCTAATTTCTCACAGACTTTTTCCTCCTGAATGTTATGACACCTTACCTTGATACAGCGCTGAACAAATTATTTAAACATAGATTTGCTGCATTGAGGAATTTGTCTATTGAGTAAATTTGAAACTATCTCTCTCTCTCTCTGTCTCTCATAAAATTACATCAGTTAAATAAAAATTTTGCAGGATGCATATGTTTAACTTAGCATGCAAACATTAATGTATATATACAGTATAAATATATATATACGTTCAAATTCACATGTTTTACTTCGTAGCCACTTCTGTTAAATGTCTGTGGTTGTTTTCGTATGTGCTTTACTGATGTGGGATTACCTCAGCACAGTGTAGCAGGGTAACAAGCATGCAAACACACATTTGTCCCCTAATACTTGTAACAGAAGGTAGGACATACTGACTACAGTATCAATGCAACCACATATAAATATCATAAAAAACATGTTTATATGAAATGGACTGATCACATCAAGCGAAACTTTTATATTTTTATGTTGCAGTTACTGTAAGTCCAGTAAGCTAGGTTTCAAACCACCTAGATACACACCGCAGAGCCTGTTTTCAAGCATAGTGTAGATACACACCGCAGAGCCTGTTTTCAAGCATAGTGTAGATACACACCGCAGAGCCTGTTTTCAAGCATAGCGTAGATACGCACCACAGGGCCTGTTTTCAAACTCATGCATTCAAACATACCTCCAAGCATCGTGTAGAAAAGGCCGCAGCTGTTGTCCTGACAGCGTCTCTAGAAAAGAGCAGAGCAGCAGATTCAACATAAGAAATAGATGTGTTTCACATGTATGTTGCATAGATGTTCTGAGATCATTCTGGACATATGGCCCTTATAGAGGCCAGCTCGCAGCCCAGACAGTTCTGTTCAAGTCTGTGGGTTGGTTTTATGTAACGGTGTTAAACATGTAGATCATATTCACAGCTTTTCCACCTCGAGTAGCAGGCTGGAACAGCCGGTGTAATGGGAACTTGCAACGGTTAATATTGTGTTGCAAGAAAAAAATAAATAATAATATGATAAATATAATTCACTCTTTTGTGAAATTACAGCGATTACTTAAGATAGCACTATACCTATTCAAGATTGAAATCAATATCACGTTTCCGCGTACACGCCAAACTCCTCTTAAAAAGTTAAAACAAAACCTCAACAAGTAGACGTTTCAATCTGAAAGTTTACTTCAGAGACCTGCTTCTCTGTTTGACAAACGTCCCTTTAATGTGAGGCCGTGTGGACTGAACTCGTTGTTTTTTCCCCAGACCAAAGGAGCTGGAACCACTGGGTTGCCTCAGAGAGTTACCGTGACGACGATCGCCGTGGCTTTGGAAGCAGGAAGTGCCAGAGGGGTTTTTAAGGCTGGGTCAGAGGGTCTGTCATCGCGTTGACGTCGTCGCCGCGGTGATGTGTAAATGAGATAGCTCAGCCGTCTGTCCTCTCACACGGCGGAGGCCAGGGCGTCTGTCCTACAGAGAAAGAAAGACCGAGGAAAGAAGAAAGAAAGAAGAAAGAAAGAAAGGGGGGGGGGGGGGATCTGCAGTGTGTCCTCTTATTAATATTTACTCTTAAATAGCTGGGAGCAGATAATGATGTCTGAGTTTCCATCGCTGGGAAATACGACTCCAGGGACAGTGATAATATTTCAGTCCACTAAATATTTCACGAGCTTGAAGTTTAAATCTTATTTTTCCCTACTTTTTTATTCCCATTCACAGCATATTGTTGCACTTGGGGACAGTGTGGATGGCTCTACTGAGACCGGCTTGGTGGTGAGGCTATTGGAAATCGAAGCAGACTCAGCGTTGTCTGGCACACCTGCACACACACACACACACACACAGATAGAAAGATGGAAAGAAAGAACTAGAGAGAGTGTGTGTGTGTGAGTTTGTCTACAGGGACAGGTTGAGACTATTTTGGGGGGTGAGAGGGGTCACTCCAAAAACAACACACAATTGTTCTGTCTGGAAGTTCACATCTGTTGCACTGTTTACGATGCATATTCACAGTCAAGCCGTACACTCTGTTTTCTTTAAATATTAAAATTCAGCCCATATGCTGCCTAGAAATGCTTTCCCCCCCTCAGAGACATACACTAAAACGTCCACAGTTACATTTAGATAACAATCTCAAACTAATCTGAAAGTTTAGAAACATATTAGATGCAAACTTTGAGGATTTGATACGTCATCAACTGCCTTAAGGTCGCAGATGCTGCCCCAAACCGTTTTGATGCTCTTTGAAGCCTGACCGGCATTCATTATGGCGGCTGCTATTATTTCTCTGAGCAAGCACCTTTGGTGATTCAAAAATAACCTGTCACAAGTCAAAAGTAATTCATATCGGCAGGGCAGTGTTTGTGTCAGTGTTTTGTGGTTTGTTTTGTCCCCACAGCCAGATGGATTTATGTGATGTGTTGTGTGTGTTGTGCTTGGGTGTCGCAGCTCAGTCAAGACCCGTGAAGGGGGCGGGGGGGTGGGGGGGGGGCCGGCACCAGTGGTGCAGACAGAGCCAGCTGGCCCACAGAAGTGTAATAATATGAGGAGGATCTAAACTAACTAGAGTGGGGTTTTATGGTTTAGGTTGTGTTGTTTTTGTATGAAAATACCCAAAAATCTGTTTCAGTACTTTTTTTAGGGGGCATATCTTTAAAAAAAAGAAGTTGAAATAATTTTAATTGACCCACTGCTTTAATGTTTGGGAAAAGCACAAACACGTGAAATACCCCATTCTGTGCTTTTGTATTAAAAACTCCTGCTGGTAATGGTGAGAGAGAGAGAGAGACAAAGAGAGAGAGAGACAAAGAGAGAGCGAGAGAGAGAAAGAGAGAGAGAGTGAGAGAAAGAGAGAGGGAGAGAGAGCGAGAGAGAGAAAGAGAATTTATCAAATATCCACGCGTTGTTGATCAGTGTGCCAGCACGGACGTGCCCAGGCAGGAGCGGGCGGACAGCACATAGATTAGGCCCCATAATAAATATTAATTTGTTTTCCATCAACGGCGGAGGAGAAAAATTGAGGTGCCACTTTTATTTGACCTAAAGATTGAGAGAAGGCAACACAGCGGAACATAAAAAAAAGCCTGTTTTGTCCAGCGCGGCCTTGAAAACGCAGGGAGGTTAGGGAGGAGAATGCAAGGGGCGTTGTGGAAACACACCGCCGCCAGGCTTGTTGAGATGAGGCCAATGAAAGAGAAAACCACAACAACGTAAAGCAACACGGAACCACTGAAGAAGAAAGTTGTTCTGTTTTTCCTCCTCATTCAACATCAAATGTCTAAAACCCTTAGACAGCAGAAGAATTCAAATGCCTTCTGTGACGTCAGTGCCTTGGCTGACGGCTATCCAATGGACCTACTCAACGCAGGAGTTCTTTACGCTTTTCCTAACTGTCCCTGATGAGTTTTCAGGGGCATTTTGTTGGCAGCATTACATGTGCATTATTTCCAACTGGCTGACCTTATTAGGGCCTGTGGCTCGTGTCACCGATAAGGTCTGGAGTGACGAGATTACAGGGCGTAGCTAACGGCAACACAATTACACCGATGACCTCCCTGAGCGGCCTCATTGGAAAGACCACAATAGCAAGCCCTCGCTAATTGGAAGTCAATCTATGCTTGTGATTGTTATCGCGGAGTCAACACATTTCCAATTACAATAATGCCTCTTAATAATGCTGTGGGAGTTTAGTCCCTGCTTTGTGACTGTCCGGATCAGTACAAGTAGAGCGTACATTCATAACGTTACCGCTGTGAACAGGTAGGCTACGGTAAATGATGTGGAACATACCAGTTTGGCAGTGCCTCATGCACAGTTTCAAAACAGTCATGCTTGTTCATTTGTATTAATGTTGTGACAATGTTAATTGTCCAAGTTAAGTCGTTTCTTCTTCAGTTTTCCATCCTGATGAACCCTTTATGTTGTTTATACAGGGAGATCATAGCCACATTATGTGTGACTGAATTGAGATTTTATACACTATGCTTTTACTCATTTACATAAAAATATGTAATTAATTTGAAGACGATTTGATTAAATCTTTCTAGGCAAAGGTAACTTTCACACGAGAACGGCAATCAATCCTAAGTGATTAAATTACACCAACATGCTAAAAAGATGTAAGCATGCTCTGCTAAACGTTAGCGTTAGCGCTGATTCAGAGCACGCAGTCTAAAGAAACCAGTCTAACAGCTATTATGTCTTCCTCTTTCAATCTTAAAACCTCACTTGTCTTAATTTTTAAAACCTTAAACCTCACGTGTCTTTCTCTTTCAAACCTTAAAACATAGTGTCTTTCTCTTTCAGACCTGATGTGTCTTTCTCTTTCAAACCTTAAAACCTAATGTGTCTTTCTCTTTCAGACCTTAAAACATAATGTGTCTTTCTCTTTCAAACCTAATGTGTCTTTCTCTTTCAAACCTAATGTGTCTTTCTCTTTCAGACCTGATGAGTCTTTCTCTTTCAAACCTTAAAACAGTGTCTTTCTCTTTCAGACCTGATGTGTCTTTCTCTTTCAAACCTTAAAACCTAATGTGTCGGATGGGCGTGTCTTTCTCTTTCAGTGTGAGGCGAGCGCACACTGAGTCACAGACAGGCCTCAGGCCGAGAGAGGTGGGCTAGCATAGAACGAGCCTCCATCGTCAGGGAGCCACATGGACACCATAGACGGTAGGCACGTGTCCCCTCCAGGAGAGAGAGAGAGAGGGAGCAAAAGAGAGAGAGAGAAGGAGAGAGAGAGAGAGAAAGCAGTGAGAGAGAGAGAAAGACGGAGAGAGAAAGAGTGGTGAGAGAGAGATGGAGAGATAGAGAGAGAGCAGTGAGAGAGAGATGGAGAGATAGAGAGAGAGAGCGGAGAGATGAAGAGATAAAGAGAGAGAGCGCATAAAGTGATGAGATAGGAAAAAGAGAGAGCATGAAGAGAAAAGAGAGAGCAGAGAAAGAGGGAGCTAATTATAGAAATGATCAGTGCAGTGGACGTTGTGATTGTATAATTAGGCTGTTGTTCCCGGGTGATAAAGTCCCACACTGATCTAACTGGTCCAAATGTCCTCAAATCAACGTTTCCAACAGATGTGGCATTTTGTCCACAAGCGTTGTTGAAAACCAGAAGGTCTTCAGAGAAAAATCATGAGCAATGTTTGTCTGCTGAATATTTCACATGACGTTCTATTAGTTTCTGAAAAACTTTGCTTTGGCTTTCATTCAAATGGACATGATGATGACGGTGTGATGAAGGCTAGCTCGGTCCCTAGCGGGGAGTGGACACATGATGTCAGAAGACCTTACCTGACACAAAGAGGTGATAAACAGGAAGTTGCTGCAGCTGACAGGAAGCACGGAGAGCAAGGTCAAACGATTCACTGGGTTTTTCCACGGGGGGGGGGGGGGGGCAGCTTTTCCTCAACACTTTTTTTGATTGGCTGTAGCACACACACACAAACATCCATGCACACGCTAACACACACACACAAACTCACACACAAGTTCAAACACATGACATACAATTAAATAGGATGCTAAATAACTCCATAGGACACGGTGTGCTCACATTAATGATTCATCCACTTCATACAAGCACACACACACACACACACACACACACACACACACACACATAGGGGCTGTCAAACACACACACACACACCAACACACAGAGGCTGTCAAACACACACACACACACACACACACACACACACACACACACACACACGTCACACATCACACAGACACACACACACACACACAACACACACATACACTTACACACACACACACACGACACACACACACACACACACACACACACACACACACACACACACCAACACACAGAGGCTGTCAAACAAACAAACACACACACCAACACAGAGGCTGTCAAACAAACACACACACGCCACATAAAAACACACTGTACTTAGTGTACCACTTCCATTCCGACTGCAAGGACTGGCCATCACATTGCAACAACATTGTTTCACACACACACACACACACACACACACACACACACATACAGACTGACCAACGCACGCAAAAGCACATACACATGATGTAACCAGCCCTCAAATAAAATGTATTATTATTATTATGAAACACACACACAAATAGGTTTGATTTTACACAGCAGGTCTACATAGCCAAGGACAATAAGCACTATCTAGGATTTTTTTTTTTTATCATATTGCTGCCGGGTTTTTAACAGCATGTAACACACCAATACATTACTTTCCATATCTCAAGAGCCCTTCACATTTCCATTACCACATTGCGGTTCACCTCTATAGAAGGTGTCAACTCTTTGACCTGTAGTACAATGAGTTCAAACCCTTACCCTAACCTAACCCTCTGGTGCAATGAGTTCAAACCCTAACCCTAACCCTCTGACCTGGTTGAGCAACGAGTGCATTACCCTAACCCTAACCCTTTGACCTGGTTGTACAATGAGTTCAAACCCTAACCTTAACCTATCCCTCTGGTACAATGAGTTCAAACCCTAACCTAACAACCCTAACCCTCTGACCTGGTTGTACGAGTGTATAACCCTAACCCTTTGACCTGGTTGTAAAATGAGTTAAACCTTAACCCTTTGACCTGTAGTACAATGAGTTCAAACCCTAATCCTTTGACCTGTAGTACAATGAGTTCAAAGCCTAACCTAACCCTAGGGGACGCATATGTACTAGACTATTCATCTGCTCTGTAGACAGTTAATGTGCTATGTAGACTATTCATCTGTTATAGACTATTCATCTGTTATGTAGACTATCCATCTGTTATGTAGACTATTCATCTATGTAGACTATTCATCTGTTATGTAGACTATTCATCTATGTAGACTATCCATCTGTTATGTAGACTATTCATCTATGTAGACTATTCATCTGTTATGTAGACTATTCATCTATGTAGACTATTCATCTATGTAGACAATTTTTGTGTTCTGAAGTTGTACATGGGCACGTTGGAAAGCCTGCCTCCCTGTCTCTGTGAACAGACCCTTTTGATAGTGGGACTACTTTACCTCCCTATTATACCTCTTAGTGACAAAAGGAGGTCATCAGAAAGAGAGGGGGGCACGTACAACTTCAGAACCCAATACACAGCTCATGAATACATAGCAGAATAACAGTCCAGACCCTTTTGATCACACTACTTTACCTCTCTACTACCACTTTGTGACAAAAGGAGGTTAGCTGGAGACACAGTATTGTTACGAAAGGGGACATGTTGTCTGGCCTTTCCATTGTGTGACAGGATGTCTGAAATAAGGACGAAAAAAAAATTGTATTTTCTTGAATCTCAGTTCTATTTTTATGTCTTACTTATGAACATCTAGGCCAGTAGACAAAACCACTTTTTTTCTCTATGTGCCATTTGTTATTTTTAAGCAGTAACAAATGAAAGTGCATTACGTTATGGAAAATGTGTTGAAAGGCGCAGGAGCAATCGGCCCGTTGGTGAAGTAGAAGTGATAAGGTACCAATGCATGTTTGAATTATTGGTCTTAATGAACTGTTTTATGCCCATTGTATTATGCCATCTAAAAATACAGACGATTATCAAGGTATGTAGCTACTGTCATTGAAAACTATTAAAAAGTGTGTACAATTAACAGAAACATTTACAATGGTAAAAGGAGATTGGGCAATCCAGAATTGTAAGTGATTGAACGTTGGACATGGTTTACGATGTACATTTTTAATTATTAGATAACACAACATTTTGTAATGTCTATATAGCAACAGAAACAACAACCAAAGGTAAACGTGACAATAAAAAATGGCTTCAAGAAGTCGTAATTTTTTGTCATCCTTTTTATTTTTTATATAAAACAGATAAATTCTTTCATTGTCTTTAAAGTGTGAAATGTCTATTTTCATTAATTATCCGAGTACATTCAGTTAAATGTTCATTTAAAAGAAATCAGCTTTTGAACTTGGCACTTAGAAAACAACCACAAGGAATTGTCACCTTTATTTGTTTAGAACAAAAATTTACAAAGCCATTCAAACAGTCATATTTTTAATACTTTTCAATGTTTTTTAAACGGAACTCTTGAGAATATTCAAAATACACTTTATGAACTCGATTTTTTTTTAACTCACCTCACCCTTTTTTTCTCTCTCCATACTAATATGTACATAAAAGTCTCGCGCCTTTTCGTTATTGTGTTGTGTTCCTTCAAGAACAACTCCTCATTTCTTGCTTTGAAAAGTCCATTTCCTGTTTTGTGTGTGTGTGTGTGTGTGTGTGTGTGTGTGTGTGTGTAACAATCCCGCTCACTGTCGTCACTACCGTAGCTCCGTTCTGATTGGTCGGAACTTTGCTGGGTGTCCGTAATAAGCGTCCAGTAGGAAGGGCGTGTCTCTCAGATGGACGTCCCGTGGTTGGGATCAACAGCCTGTGGGATGGCTCCGGCCGGCATTGGCTGGTAGGACATCGGCATGGGCAACTTGACGGGACTCTGGCGGAATAGCCCTCCGTTGGGGGCCCTGTGTTTGCAGCGGATAGAGGGCATGGTGGCGCTGCTGAGAGGCAGGGGGAGGCTCCGCCCTGCTGCGGCGCCCCCTAGTGTCCTTCCTGCCCCACGACCCTGCTCCTGGAGGAAAGTGGTCACAGAGAGAGGTGGCGCCCCCCGGTGGCCGGGGTAGTCCCGTACCGACAGCACCTCCAGGGATTGGGAGGGTTGCATGCAGGCGATGTCCAGGGCAGAGATCTCGATAGACTGCTGGCGAGCCGAGGGTAACTGCTTGTGGGCCAGGTCCTCGTCCAGGAGGCTGTTCAAACGCTGGTGGACCTGCTCCAAATTCACCTCTTTGTCCTGCCAGTGGGGAGGGAGGGAGGGGAGGGGGGTGGGGACGAAGTGAGGTGAAGCGATAGAAGAGGGGATGAAAACGAGGAGTTTGATTTGGGGAAAGGAGAGCATGACAGTGATATGCAGAGAGAACAGAGGGAATGGTAAAGAAAACGGTAGGAAGAAAGAACGATAGCAGGAGATAGAGGAGGAGAGTGGGAAACAGATACATTCATGTTAGATAGCAGGAGATAGAGGAGCAGAGTGGGAAACAGATACATTCATGTTAGATAGCAGGAGATAGAGGAGCAGAGTGGGAAACAGATACATTCATGTTAGATAGCAGGAGATAGAGGAGCAGAGTGGGAAACAGATACATTCATGTTAGATAGCAGGAGATAGAGGAGGAGAGTGGGAAACAGATACATTCATGTTAGATCAGATTTTAGTTTCTTTCATCATTAGTCTACTGATCAAGTTCATGCCCCCTACCTAAATCATGTTCTCATTTAGACCACCATCCTTAGATATCAACTGTGCCTTACATGGATGGTTACTCTAAATGACAAAATGAACGTGTAAATAAACATTGAACGTCCCCCTAAAGGCTCCAGTACACTTCAAGCGAAAGCAAAGTTTTCCTGTTCACTTGGTTCTCTTTCGCTTGTTCGCCGAGGCTAGGATGGTATACTTGTTCACTACTGATTTGAGTTTGCGGTACTTTACACCCCAATACAGCAGGGGGAACCAAACGTTATGGAACGTTACGATGTTCGCCACTGTTCGCTTTTGCCGCGTTTGTCGAGCTAGAAAATGTGGGCTGCGCAGTTCCAGGCGAACAAACAACCAAAGCGACGTCGCTTTGTTGATTTTTGTTCGCCTACCCTCGGCGAAAGCAAACTATTTGGCTTTCGCTTGAAGTATACTGAAGCCTTAACACCCCCCCCCCCCCCCACATCATAACCCTGTGACTCTAAGACAAAATATTATAGCAATTAAACTGTTACACTGAATCTGAAATGTGTGATGTTCTAGTGTCCCGCATTTGAAATGGAGTCCAAATTAAAATGGCTGTTCTTTCAGTAGGGTGATGTTTTAGACAACTGACTACTGTGGGAACAGCATCCAGATCTTATAAACAAGACTGTCAGCGAATCCCACTCTATGAGACAAGTTGACCAAAAATACATTGTTTACAGTTCTGTTTTAATCCGTTCAGTTTTAACTAGGTTTTCCCAATTTTTATTCTTCTTCATAGAAAGGGACAGGCTAAAATTGAACATGACACAGTAATTTAAAGATAGAGTCTGGGATATCAAGCTCATAGCAAATATTACTTTATGTAAGCATGGCATTATCGTCATGCCTTGCCATTCAAATAGCTGTAGATAGCACATATACGTCCTAATGAAATCCAGCATACTTCTCAATTAAATGTTATGTTATACCCCAGACTCTGTCCTAACAAAGAAACCAGAGTAGTCAAATAGTTTGACCTCTCTTTGCTTCCTGTACATTTCCCCCATGCGTCCATGACATGATAACAAGCCAATCAACAGGACAGACATGGAGTGAGATGACCAATGAATGCGATCGGAATCTACTTGTTAAAACCCGAACCACCATGCCCCGCCCCCTTTTTCACTGACACAGCCAATCCCCAGCTCCCTCAGGTCTGTCCTGACCTGTGGCAAAAGACTCTGACTCCTCCCAGTCACTCTGTCTGTCTGTCCATATGTCCCGCCTCCCTTCCGGCGAAGCGCCCGTAATTTCATTATATGTCAATGGACCAGAAACCCTTTCCAGAGTGTAGTCCTTAGTGCCCTGTGTGACATCACAGACACAACCACACATCACCAACACACATCTTCTCCTCTCGGTCCGGACATTGACATATAATTGCAATAAGACATCCAGTTGTCGGCAATTTGTTCAAAATTGAAAAGGAGGGGTGGGGGGGGGGTCTCAAAATGGCCGCCGTTAGGCCTTCGTTGTGCAGGGTCACGAGGAAAACATAGAATCCTCTATTTTACTTGGGTTCGTTTTTCCACACCTACTAACAATAACAAGGCAGACATTCAATACAGGGTATTCAACTCCAAAGTTCATGTTCAAATTAATAATTCATTCCAATTATCGAAGCAGTGTATGGCGAGTTTCTTGAATACGATTTCAAGGTCAGTATGAAAGCAGGTTCATACAGAAACTAAGATAGAGGTATTTACATTTAAGATGGGACGCATGCAATTATAAATTAGAACAGGGGTTTTGGTAGTGAGTTTGATTGAAACCCCCATAGAAAGAGATTTGGAGGTAGGATTTGGCCTTGAACGTGTTTTTAGTATTGGTTTTCTGTGATTCTTATTGCATTTTTAAAACTGTCCAGAAAGACAGCACAGGGCTTCAGCTCAGCTCACACCTTAGTTTAGGGATCCGTTTCAGGCCTTAGATGTCTGCCTGGCTCACACCTTAGTTTAGGGATCCGTTTCAGGCCTTAGATGTCTGCCTGGCCCATGCTTTAGTTTAGGGATCCGTTTCAGGCCTTAGATGTCTGCCTGGCCCATGCTTTAGTTTAGGGATCCGTTTCAGGCCTTAGATGTCTGCCTGGCCCATGCTTTAGTTTAGGGATCCGTTTCAGGCCTTAGATGTCTGCCTGACTCATGTAGGGCCACTCTGTGTGGATGACGTCAGCGCTCAATAGCGAGTAAGACCTGAATGGACAAGTGCTAAAGAGAGCTTTTGTGCCACGGAAGTACCTATCGACTCCGAGGAACAATTTTGTGGTTCAAATTAGTCAGGCTAGAATAATTGCTGTCATTATTCCTATTGCTGCACTTCAATATCATCATCAATAAGAACGATAATGAAGTCGTGCCTCAGACGCTGTCCCCTTTTTTTATCTCCCTATCTCTCGCTCTCTCTCCCCCCCACCCCACAAAAAAAAGCAAACAGGCAATTGATAGTCTCAATGTCTCCCAAAAAGCCCTGAGAAAGTGAAAATAAATGTACATATAAAAAAGGTTTCAGAGAGAAGACTCGAAGCAAACCCCTACCCCCTAGCAGCAAGCCAAAAATAATAAAAAAACAACATAGAAAGATAACTAAAACACAAGAAAAAAACCCCCCGCCAACTTCTCTCCCAAACATGTGAGGGTGATGAGTCCAACCACATGAGGTGTGTGTGTGTGTGTGTGTGTGTGTGTGTGTGTGTGTGTGTGTGTGTGTGTGTGTGGTGACTCGGACTGGTGACGGGGGCCACACCTATAACTGTGTGTACTGCAACTCGACTAAATCAGGGCTGGTGGCGTCTGCGCCTGGATCCATAAAGTAGAGTGTGGCTGTGGCGTCTCGGGGCAGCACCGGGGGGCCGGGGGGCCTGGGTCTGGACAGGGGCCTCGGTGGGGGCCCTGGGGTACCCCCCGCCCGGCTCGGGGGGGCTAGGGCCGGCCCAGGGCAGGGGCAGCGGGGAGCAGCCGCGGGACGGGTCTCCTTGTTGGCGGAGGAGGAGGAGGAGGAAGAGGAGGAGGTGGTGGTGGTCGTTGGCAGTGGGGGGGTCACCTCTTTGGGCGGCTGCTCTCGCCGCCGGCAACGGTTGCCGTTCCACCAGGTCTCCATGGCAGCCACCAGGCAGGCCAGGAGGAGGCCCGCGGCCAGGATGCAGAAGACCCCCGCGAAGCTGTGCAGCCTCAGCGCTCGTCCCTCGGGCTGGGCGTCGGCGTGGCTGTCCAGGTCGCAGCGCCCCTTCCTGGGCCACCACTTCTGCTTGAGGATGTCCAGGTCCCCTTTCTCCTGGAGCTCCAGGATCCTACAGGGGAGATAAAGGGGTCATCACGATCGGACTACGTCTCTGGGAACGGGAACGGTGGAACGGTTTGGGAAAAAGGAGAGCGTGACGGAGGGAGAGAAAGAAGCCAGAGAGAGAAAGGCTCATCACTAATGGGCCTGAAGTGTAAATCACTGTCGAGCCCATCCATCATAACGAACCCTTGGCATTAATTAGATAATATCAATCAAATTCCATACAATAATATTCCAGGAAATGCAAGCTAGAGGCTCCATGCATAATTAATATATTATCTTTTAAAAAAGTGAAGGCAATGCAATTATTTTCACTATTCCAAAAGCCTGATGGCAATTATGAAAGAACACTGCATTTCAGTTGAATGGAGAAATATGATTTGACTTAAATAAAATGGCAAGCATCTATAACATTTCAGAACATCAGTCAAATCGCTCTATATAGCATGTTTGAAGAGAGAACAACTGACAGACAGTGAGCTAATATGTCCGCAGCAAAGACAGCAAGGCTGACAGTGAACACGAGTTCTTTTGTAAAAAATAGAGTTCAAGTTACACATGTGCTGTCAGGGAAACAAAAGGGGACATTACACAGCGGAGTAGTCAGCAAACAGAACCATTCACGAGAACCAATAGACAGAGGAGAATAATGTCAGCTGACAGGAAGCAGCTTCTCTAAGCCCAATGGAAACAAATACAGTACATGCACTTAAAGGTACAATCCCCCAACAACACGCCACCCGAGAACTCAACCGCAACATCCACCCCCACCGCCGCCGGTCAGGGCTGGAGAGGGGGACTCACTTCTGGGAGAAGAGGTCCCGGTAGGGGCTGCCGTGCTGCAGGGCCAGGCCGTAGCCCCGGCTGCTCATGCTGCTCCCCGTTACCGTCAGCGTACAGTCGCCGTCCGTCAGCGCCGCGTACTCTACCACCGGCAGGTCCCACAGGAAGGCGTACGACCCCCGCTTTGTCTAGGAACACGGAGAGGGGGGGTTAAAACACACACACACACACACACACACACACACATGCAGCACAGGAAGGCGTACGACCCCCGCTTTGTCTAGGAACACGGAGAGGGGGGGTTAAAACACACACACACACACACATGTAGCACAAGAAGGCGTACGACCCCCGCTTTGTCTAGGAACACGGAGAGGGGGGGTTAAAACACACACACACACACACACACACACACACACACACACGTAGCACAGGAAGGCGTACGACCCCCGCTTTGTCTAGGAACACGGAGAGGGGGGTTAAAACACACACACACACACACACCAGTCAGGGTTAAAACACACACACACACACCTAACACACACACACCAGTCAGGGTTAAAACACACACACACACACACACATGTAGCACAGGAAGGCGTACGACCCCCGCTTTGTCTAGGAACACGGAGAGGGGGGGGGTTAAAACACACACACACACACACACACACACACACACACACACACACACACACACACACACACACACTATACTACAATGCAAGGTTGATACTGACTGTATATAATCATCAGGGTGCCTGTCAGGCTCTTTTGAGACCTTAGCTCTGTCTTTGCCAACACTACCTGAAGGCACTTTAAACTAGCTGAAAGTTGTCCTTCACACTTCAGAGACAACGGTACATCCACAGTAAGAACCGTCCACCTCAGTAAGCCATGTTTGTTGTGGGCTGCCCTTCGAGCGCTTCACGTTAAGCCTCAACCACCCAGCAGGCTGTAGCCCTCTGAAATCCTGTCAGAGTGTGACGGAGTGTGTTTTAGATATGCTAGGCCTGTCATTCTGCTTAGAGAAATACCTTTTTATTACTTTGAGACAATGTCACACTGTAGACTCTCTCTGAATAATAAGCCACTGAGTGACATTACACTTTACTTGAACTAGACAAGGTCCCTCAAAGTTCATCTAAAATTTTTACAAGTGTCCGTAGAGAGAGGAAAGACAGCTGAAAAATGCAGAAGACTAAGGAAACGTCTTCCAAATGGATTCTCTGATAACCAACCAGGTCTTAAAAGTTCAGTTTGGGTCCTGGTACAAAAAAAGTGTCAAAACTTAACGTTAGAATTTGTTGAAAAAGAAAAGAGCAAAAAAAAGACAAATAAAGTAATTTAATTAAAAGTAATTTTCTATTGATGTAAACCCAGGGAATAGCAGTCGGATCAGTGGCATAATTAGCTTCTCAAATAAGCCTGTTTTAACAACAGGTTTGTATGTCTAGACTCTGCTGTTTGTAATTTGTTTAACGATTCCTCTGACTATGCTGAGAAAGAGAAGCCGGCTGTGTGCTTCTGCGTGTTGTGTGTGCGTTTATTAATTTCACAGGCACAGTGAGCGCGTGGCAATCAAGAGCAATTAAAACAGCCGCACTTTCTCATAAATTAACAAATTCTCTCCTACACCTTGTAAGAAACCAGGACAAGCAATTACTGCTCCATGGACCACACACACACACACACACACACACACACACACACACACACACACACACACACACACACACACACACACACACACACACACACACACACACACACACACACACACACACACACACACACACACACACACACACACACACACACACACACACACACACACACTGTGCGTCCCTGATGTTTCTGTCTATCTCGGGTGTGATTATAAACTGTATGCAGACGTTTACCGGGGAAATATCCCCAGGTTGCAAGACCAGATGTGACAGCAACAGATGAGTGTGGGTGTCAACAATTGAAACTGATCAAATGACTTATTTAGACCAGCGGCTGTGAAGGAGCAAACTGTCTACTCAGCCCAGCGTGTGACTAACACATTGTGACAAAAATCATCTCTTTTTAAATACCTCAACAACCATAGATGAAAAACAACAGCAACGTTGTTTTCCAGTACCAAGAACAACGTCAACCAGACTAACCGGAAGTTATGTGCATTAAAGATACATTTGGAAAACATGGTTGAAATATTTTCTTCTTGTTTCAGTCAAAGTGTGAATGGCATCACAGAAGTAAATACATTTTATTTATAAAGCGCTTTATTAAAAACTATTTTACTTACTTATTTTAATTGTACTTACTTACAAACTACATCAACATCCTTAATTGTTTTGATTACAAAGTAATACAAAAAAAATCAATGAAGGTAAAGTTTTAAGAATGTGTTATATTTGAGACACAGATTTGACATCCAATGTCTGATGGAGACGTCACAGCATGAACCCACCGTATGTGTGTGTGTGTGTGTGTGTGTGTGTCACCTCTGCTACAGTCATTTGCAGTCAGCTGAGCTGCCAGATCTCTACCTGGCTTCCAGAGATGTTTAACACAAAGACCAAACAAGTGGCCTGCTCCATAGACGACATGGGAGTGATCTGTAAGGATAACTGGCCAGTTCCTGGCAAAATCAATAAGCCCCCGGGAAGCACTATTCACGCTGAGACATTTAACTTTAAACCTTCAGTCTCAGTCACATATATATATTTACCATTTATAAATAATAAGGTGTGATAAAGTGTGAAAATATGTGCACCCCTCACGCTGAGACATTTCGCTTTGAGCTCTCCATCACATTTCTTTTGATCCATTTATAAATAGAGTGAAATGATGTGATGGTGCAGTTCCCATGGTAATCCGTTTTGTGTCCCCTCTATTAGACCAGGGTGGGCTCACCTTTTGGATGCCTTCACTGGGGCTGGACACGGAGTTCTCCTGCCCCTGGTTCTGGTGGATGGTCCTCCAGAGCTCGGCGTAGGTGCTGTCCTGTTCCAGAGGGTTGGTGCCTTTGACCCGGAAGTACTCGTACGCGGCAGAGTCCCGCACCGTGCCGTACGTCAGGTCTCCCTGTTTGGACAGGTCCTGGAAGTTCCTGCATCCCAAAATAAAAGGGAACAAAATCAGACAGCGTACATGGTTCCGGGAAGCTCCTTGATGAAAAAACGAAATGAATATGTCCAACAGCATAGCAGTTTCTTAGAGATAAATATTTTAAAATCAGACACCATGTGGATCCGAGAAGTCCCTGGATCAAAAACAAAATGAACAAAGCTGACATCATATGATGGTTTCCTGCTGATAAGCGTTTTACAAGCTGACAGCACATGCATCAGCACGCAAAAAAAAAAATCATACCCATATTAGGCAATTTATACTGCTATAACAACCTCGGAGGTTAAACTTGGGGGTCGTTTGTGGAAAGCACACCACGTTGTAATTGAATTTGTATTCCTGTAACCTTTGAACACGTTAGTTTTGTTTAACAAGGCTACTACTAATAATGCAACAATATTAAAACACTACAAAATCTGCTTTGTGGCCATGGAATATGTTATATGCACGATAGGCGATCGACTCCATTACTGCCCAATATAAAATACAAACAGGATCAGAAATCACAGTTTTCGATAATGAGGTCAAAGAGGTTCATCCTTAGACTAATTAACCCAATAAACACTGCTGACTAATTGTGTCCGACAACGACCCATCTGTCAGGGATATCTAGTCTTCAGTCTAAATCAAATTGACCCACCTCATGTGTAGTGCAAAGGGTGAATTAATCTATATTGGGACAATCGCGATCAAAAGATAAAATTCCAACACGGTCCCAACATATCTGCATTCACCGCACTATCAACTTCTAAATCCCTCTCTTTGTGTTAAAGGTAATACCTGTCCCCAAAGAAAAGCCTGATCCAACAGGAAAAGGATGACTCCATCGCCTGTCTGCCTTTCTTTTGTTTCCGGAAGGTTCTCTGCAGGGTGAAGGTCACCGACGGAGGACTGTATAATTGCACGCGACCTTGGAGCAATTTCTATTGATTATGAGATGAGAGTCCTCTAATGCCGGGGCCACACAGAGACATTTTCCCAAATGGTGTTGATGAACTCTGACAGGGCTCCATAAATTGCAGCCTTCCCACTCAGGACCTGGGAGTGAAGCATTGTGGGGGTCACAGGATCTGCTGCTGTGTGCTCAACGGGTCGAACTCAAACACAGCAATTAGCAACGGGGGAACACACGTTCATTGTGTGTGTGTGTTTTCTCTTTTTCTCTACCATGGCAATGCGTCTGATTAAAGGTTTTGGTCCTGTCACCTTAGGAATGGTAAGGTGGCGTGGAGTGTGATGGTACTCTGCTGAATCACAATGAGAAAGGCAACGGTGAATGCAGGCCAACAGGAAACGTTCTTTCTCACAATAAACTTCAAAAGGTGAGACCGGGTGATTGAGACACCCCAGACCGTTATTTAAAGAGGACTGCCCACCAAAAGCAACTTATCTAAAACAAAATAATTGAAAGCTAAGACTAGAGACACATTTATTAAACACTTTAAAATACTACCCATTAAAACCCACGTGTTACCTAAACATATATTTGCTTATGTTCCAATTAAGTAAAGAAAAGTGTGCGTGTCGAGAGTTTGTGAACTGTTAGACTAATCCATCTCTGTAATGTCTGTCACGCAGTAAAGAGCTGCATAAAACAAACGCTGAGGACTCCCCTAGAGTGTGTGTCTCTCTCTCTCTCTCTCTCTCTCTCTCTCTCTCTCTCTCTCTGCATAAAACAACCGCTGAGGGCTCCCCTAGGTGTGTCTCTCTCTCTCTCTCTTATTAGCGCTCTCTCTCTCTCCCGCCGCATTAAACAACCGCTGAGGGCTCCCTTAGAGTGTCTCTCTCTCTCTCTCTCTCTCTCTCTCTCTCTCTCTCTCTCTCTCTCTCTCTCTCTCTCTCTCTCTCTCTCTCTCTCTCTGCATAAAACAACCGCTGAGGGCTCCCAGTGTCTCTCTCTCCCTCTCTCATTAGCTCTCTCTCTCTCCCTCTAGTCTAGTCATAAGGGTGGCCAGGTATGTTAGTATCACTGATGATGTCTGGTGGGAGGTGGCGTTATTTTAATACATATGATTATTGTAACATATCAATGATGCAATAAACTTGTTTTTTAAAAGTAAAAAAAAGTCTCTCCGTCTCTCTCTGCATAAAACAACCGCTGACGGCTCCCCTAGTGTGTGTCTTTCTCTCTCCCTCTCTCTTATTAGCTCTCTCTGTCTTTCTCTCTCTCTTTAATTCTCTCTCTCTCTCTATCTTTCTCTCTCTCTTCTCTCTCTCTCTCTTTCTCTTTTATTCTCTCTCTTTCTCTCTGTCTTTCATTCTCTCTCTCTTCTGACAGAATGATCTACAATGCTGTGTCTCTTCACTCCAAGCACCACTGCACCATATTCCAGTTTAATTAACTAACTAACTAACTACTACTTTACTACTAACTTGCATTCACTGCAGCCACTGTAGTTGATATTATACTGTATGCTCATGCACTGGCACGACAGATTTTACCACACGACTCTAAGATCTGGGATCAGATTTAAATGTGGTATTCTAAAACATACACTCTAAGATCTGGGATCAGATTTAAATGTGGTATTCTAAAACACACTCTCTATGCAGATTATTTAAATCTATCCTCTTGAAAAGCGGAGGCTGGGTGTTTAGCGAATCAGCAGCAGCGTCTTTAAATTAAACAGAAAAGTATAGTATATTCATCCATCCCACTTCCACACCGTTCTCTCTTTCAAATCCATTTGCTTTCTCTCTGTTACTCTGTCCTCCTCCGTTAATGTCCTATAACCTTGTATCCTTTCCTTGTTCACAGGTTTCCTCTCTGCCCTCTGTTTTCCTCCCTTCTTCCGTACCCCTCCTCCCTAACCTGCCCGATGGCCCACTTCCCGACCACAGGTTTCATTCATATTCCCCTGGAGACGGGATCGATGCATGAGGGAGGACCACAGCTATTAGCTATAATGGTCTTTGACCTGGATTAAGATCTATTTCACAGGACCCCCCCATCCAGCCCCCCCAACACATCCCCCTATCCACCACCCACCGGTCCCCCTATCCACCACCCAGCCGGCTCACCAGAAGTCCCCATAGCCATCCATCTCACTCTCTTTATCTGTCCTTTAGCCCCTCTTATCTTTCACACACACGCACACACACACACACACGCACGCACGCACGCACGCACGCACGCACGCACGCACACGCCCACACACACACCCACACACACACAAACATCACTCTTTGCCGTGCGTGTATCTTCAGTATCTTCCCAGGTCTAATGTGAATCAAGTAACCCACACATGCTTAAATTGATCACAGCTTTCTTCATCAAAGCGAGACGTCTTTCTGATTAGTCTAGTTGTTCAGTAAGCCATGGATACCCAAACTTGCCTGGGAGGCCTTCGCGACTGAATATTCAACCTGTTTAGACGGCAATCATTACACAATAAACGAACTCATTAGCAAGAGAGCTGGAGCAAAAAATAGAGGAAAAAAGAGAAATGGATAATCAGTGTGATTGTAAAATACAGTGGTTTTATTGCACTTCTCTGCCCCGTGAGGGGGCTCATTAGTCTCCCCATCCTATCAACAGCGAGTAAAACAAGCGCCCCCCTTCTCTTCCATGTGTCCTGTTTATGGGAGATAAAACGGAGGAGGAGTGCTTGGCGCTTTTAGCGTTGGTAGCGTTTAAGATTCCAATTACCTCCAAAGAGGCCATCGCATACAAATGGAAGAGTATAGGCAAGCAAACGGAGAAAATGCGTGCACAGACACAAGCATACCTACCCACACACACCATCCACACACACTGCCCACACACGAGCACACCTACCCACACACACCATCCACAGATAAAAGCAAACATGTAACAATCAAACAAAACAGCACGTGTTAGTGTTTTAATGATATTCTCCCCTCCTTCCCCCCACACCCTCTAACCACACTCCTACAACAGAGGGCTGCTAGCAGAGCTAATTGCCTCTGAGGTAGTGTGGGGACAAAACGCTATGAAAAAAACAAGAGAACTTGCTACGCTACTTAGCATTCCCGGCCCACATGTGGCTACTTGGTCAACATGAGACAGACGCAAAGCAATCAAACACCTCTGCTACCTCTTCCCTCTTCCTCCTCCTCCTCCTCCTCTTCTACAAACCGCTCCTTCAGGCAGGGAGAGAGGGGCCGAATTGGATTTACTGACAAATAAGATTTGGGCTGGAGGCGGGGGAACCTTGCGTTTGGCCGCGGTGGGGTCAGGAATGACAAATTGCAGCAGGGACCGGGAGGCTGCGGCCGCTGCTGTCTGGAGAGAGCAACACACACCGTGTACCCATGGCGACGGGGAAACACGGCCTGCTGAACCGGCGCTGTCCTGTGGGAACGGCTGCTGTGTAGAAACAGACACCGTAGAACAGAGAGTCTGGGACCATAGCAACCCGGACCAAGGAACTAGACCGGGTCTGACTTCTAGATATAGAGCAGAGGAACTAGACTGGGTCTGACTCCTAGATATAGAGCTGAGGAACTAGACTGGGCCTGACTCCTAGATATAGAGCAGAGGAACTAGACTGGGTCTGACTCCTAGATATACAGCCGAGGAACTAGACTGGGTCTGACTCCCAGATATAGAGCCGAGGAACTAGACTGGGCCTGACTCCTAGATATAGAACAGATGAACTAGACTGGGTCTGACTCCTAGATATATAGCAGAGGTACTAGACTTGGTCTGACTCCTAGAGATCTAATATAAAGCTCCTGTCAAAACAAAAGCTACAAGCTGCTGTACAAACAAAATCTATTACAAAAAAGTAAATGATAAAAACCTGATTTTATAATCAAAACATTAACTCCATATAAAACTAAATAATAAAAAATTGCAAACATAAAAAGAGTAAAATAGAGAGAATCATTAAATCTCAAAAGAAAGTGCTTCCGGTATATATTAGCTTTTAAAAAGCGTCTTGAAACCAACCGACTAACTCTGCATTTTTCATAAGTAATGTTGTGACGCTCCCAGCTGTCTACCTCTATAAGGCACCAGCCAGCGCCCTAACCCTAACCATTCCATTCCAACCCGTTCCAAGCCATTCCAAGCCCTCCAACGCTGCAGAAACATCCCTGCTCCCATGTTTTAAGGACTCCCAGTCCACAGGTCAGAGAAGAGTGCACTGTAACTGAAACATAATAGTGAAAAGTAATCACTGCACGCCTTCTGGGTCACGTTATATTGGCCAGGATACTTTTCATGGGTCGACACCGCTACAGTACTGAAAAGTGTGAATGAATCGATAGTCTGAAAGAACATAGTGGATTTCCCCTGCTAGCATAACAATAGTAGCACTTAGAGAATTGGTCTCGGGCTCAAGGTCTTGTCAAAGAGTGTGGATTACATTGGGTCTATTGGTCAAGTAGCCTTGCTTGTCTTATGAGGTGGATTGAAGATCGCACAGCTCAAGATGTCTCCCATCTTCATGTATAGGGGTTTCTGAACGGCTCAAGGTTTCCGACTCCTTACAGCGCCGTCCTCTTCAGACAAAGTGAGACGAAGGCTCACAGCCAAGGCACCTTCCTCCGCAGAAGATGAAGCCTATCTCCATAGATGACACTGATGGTCTCACAGGCTGGATGATGTGACGGTTACACGTCGCTCGGAGACGTCAGACTGACAGCTCGGCGGTGGACGTTTCTTTGCGTTAGGATGTGTGTGTGTGTGTGTGTGTGTGTGTGTGTGCATGTCTTTAAGGTTGATCAGCACACGTCTGCTATTACACCTGTGAAGTGTGTGTGTGTGTGTGTGTGTGTGTGTGTATGCGTGTGTGTGAGTGCATGTCTTTAAGGTTGATCAGCACAGGTCTGTTATAACATCTCCTAAGTGAGTGTGAGTGAGCGTGTGTGTGTGTGTCTGTGTGTGTGTGTGTGTGTGCGTGCGTGTGTGTGTGAGGGGTCGTACCGTACAGTGTTGTCCATGCGGGACACGGTGAGGTAGGCAGCGAGGTTGGCCGTGTAGGAGGAACACACTATGAGGGTGAAGAGCCACCAAGTCCCCATGACGATCCTCAACGCCACCGAACCCAAAATGGAGTCACCGCCTGTCCACAAACAACAACAACAACAACAACAACATTAACCCTCACAACCACAACAACAACACGAACCCTCACAACCACAACAACAACATTAACCCTCACAACCACAACAACAACATTAACCCTCACAACAACAACAACAACATTAACCCTCACAACAACAACAACAATATTAACAGACAAAATCAACAACTTTAACCCTCACAACCACAACAACAATATTAACAGACAAAATCAACAACTTTAACCCTCACAACCACAACACCATTAACATTCAGACAAAAACAACACAAAGACATCAACACTAACAACACCAGTATTAACAACAACACCAACAACAATGTCAGTAACAACAACAACACCAGCAGCAAGGTCATATAGGCCATTATCATCATGTACTGTACAACAGCAAGGTCATAGAGGCCATTATCATCATGTACTGTACAACAGCAAGGTCATAGAGGCCATTATCATCATGTACTGTACAACAGCAAGGTCATAGAGGCCATTATCATCATGTACTGTACAACAGCAAAGTCATAGAGGCCATTATCATCATGTACTGTACAACAGCAAAGTCATAGAGGCCATTATCATCATGTACTGTACAACAGCAAGGTCATAGAGGCCATTATCATCATATACTGTACAACAGCAAAGTCACCCTCCACTCAGTGAGAAACAGAGTGAAGGCATAGAGTGCTTTCTGTACACGACCATTTGGTCCGAGGCGAAATATGACACTGTGTTTTCACCTCATCTCCACCTGGATTAAAGGCCACGCGTGTCCCTTTTTGGCAGAAGCCCAATCATGCAGTCAGCCCCGTAACGCAAACACGTGTCCCTTCTTGGCAGAAGCCCAATCACGCAGTCAGCACTGTAACGCAAACACGTGAGGCCCCCCGCAAAAATACAAAAAAAATTCTTAAAAAAACCAAATCTTATCATAATAGTTGTTGACAGGCAGCGGCGGGGCCCGTTTGAACTGCGGTGCGCCCCCCCCCCCCCCCTGCCTCGCGGGGTCTGTGGGGGTATACTTTATGGCCCTGCACGCAGTTCAGTACTTTATGATGTCTGTAAATATCTGCCATTGACAGTTGAGTATATTGAAGTGGACAGTCTTACTATAAAACCATCAACAACACATTTCAGGCCAGCAGTATAAATCCTACATAAACAACATTTGCTCACCGTAAATAAATCATTAACAAAACCGCAAAAATAAATCTATAGCCGTTTAAAATCCCTCCCACAAAGGTTATGTGCTGGTATTTGGTGGTAATTACTGCAGCTATAGATTATTTTTTATATGTATAAATGTTGTTTGTTCTGCATGTTTAAAGTGGCGCATGAGAGAGGGAAATAGGCAAATTATTTGTGCTGTGAAGTGGAATTAAGTTTCATATAGTTATTACTCTGAGACTAACTTTAACCCTAACATTTAACCCTAAGGCTCCCCAGGGCAAATACACACACACACCCACACTCCTTCCGGCCCATAAAAAACAGGGATTATCTCCTCTCCATCTCTCCTGTAGCTCGGGATAGGATTCCTTAGCAGACACACAGTCTGACAGGTTTCAGACTAAACACTACGGCCCGGTGTCCAGTACAGGGATTAAGTCGAGTTCTATGGAGATTCTCCATTGAAAATGTGTTTTAGTCTTGGCTTAATCCCTGTAGGGAAAACCGGGCCTGAATCTTGTCCAGGCAAACTTGACTTGTGTAAGTGGTTTAGGATGAGTTAAATAAGTGCATTGTAGGTCTGTGTGCTCAGTAACCTCTCCTCTGTTCTGAATCAGAGCTGTCAGTGTTAGGTCTGTGTGCTCAGTGACCTCTCCTCTCATCTGAATCAGAGCTGTCAGCGTTAGGTCTGTGTGCTCAGTGACCTCTCCTCTCATCTGAATCAGAGCTGTCAGCGTTAGGTCTGTGTGCTCAGTGACCTCTCCTCTCTTCTGAATCAGAGCTGTCAGCGTTAGGTTTGTGTGCTCAGTGACCTCTCCTCTCTTCTGAATCAGAGCTGTCAGCGTTAGGTCTGTGTGCTCAGTGACCTCTCCTCTCTTCTGAATCAGAGCTCAGTGTTAGGTCTGTGTGCTCAGTGACCTCTCCTCTCTCCTGAATCAGAGCTGTCAGCGTTAGGTCTGTGCGCTCAGTGACCTCTCCTCTCTCCTGAATCAGAGCAGTCAGCGTTAGGTCTGTGCGCTCAGTGACCTCTCCTCTCTTCTGAATCAGAGCTGTCAGCGTTAGGTCTGTGTGCTCAGTGACCTCTCCTATCTCCTGAATCAGAGCTGTCAGCGTTAGGTCTGTGTGCTCAGCCAGTGGGCCGTATGGGCATGTTTGTTCAGTATGCAGTTTGTTTAGTGTGCAGTTTGTTCAGTGTGTTCAGTGTGCAGAGGTCTGCCGACTGTCCATCAGTTTAGCTTTCTCATCTCTCCAGCCTTGGTGTTAATCTGCAGCACAGATAGACTAGTCTGTCTGCCTTACTGTCTGTCTGTCTGTCTGCAGCACAGATAGACTAGTCTGTCTGTCTGTCTGTCTGCCTGTCTGTCTGTCTGCAGCACAGATAGACTAGTCTGTCTGTCTGTCTGCCTGTCTGTCTGTCTGTCTGTCTGTCTGTCTGTCTGTCTGTCTGTCTGTCTGTCTGTCTACAACACAAACAGGCTAATCTAGCTCTCTGTCTGTCTGTCTGTCTGTCTGTCTGTCTGTCTGTCTGTCTGTCTGTCTGTCTACAACACAGACAGGCTAATCTAGCTCTCTGTCTGTCTGTCTGTCTGTCTGTCTACAACACAGACAGGCTAATCTAGCTCTCTGTCTCCTTCTCCTCTTTCACTCTCTCTCTCTCCATCACTTCTTCTTAATCATTGTATCTTTGACTCGTTCAAGTCCTCCTCTCTCCCCTCTCTTTAGCAACTGCAGGGCTGCAAGAATATCTGCATCCCCCTCTCCCTCCCTCCCTCCCTCACTCCCTCTGTGTCTCTCCCTCTCCCCTTCTCTATCTCTTCATTACATCACTTTCTCTCTCTTCTCTCCATCCATATATTCATCTCTCTCATCAAACCTCCTCCTCTCCGTGCCCCCCCCCCCCCCCCTCACTCTCTCTCCGTCTCTCTCCACTACAGGGGTGTAGGAGTTCACCCTGTCCAAACATCCAAACGCATCACAGGAGACGTGGGAGGGAAAATGTCAGCACAACTTTCCATAAAAGCCGGGGAGATCTCCAACGGCCCACAGTCAGGGGTGTGAAAAGAAATGTAAACAGGCACGTCTCTGGAAATCACGGTCCGGTCGGCGGCGGGGCCCTCTGGGAGGACGACGCAGCGGAGACGAGAACAATGCCTGTTGAGCTGCATTTGAACCTCTGTCCGTTAAACTGCGCTGCCCTGAAGCCCGATGCGTTCAAGGTCAATTCCAATCTCGCCAGGGAAGATGCAGAGGGTCGTGATCTCACGCGGTGCATATGAATTATAAAGCTTCTTAGAGACGACTTGCATTAGATTAAACAGAGGCAGAGAGGAAGAGGAGGGTGGGAGGCGGAAGGTGGAAGTATTTAGTCGTGCTCGTGGAGACTGGACCACAGGTCCACTTAGCCACATTGAACGGTGCATTGAAACGCTGTATGAGAGCATTCTGACCCGAGAAAACCTTCTGTCCTTCTCAACCTCCAGTCAGGGAGGGCACGGGCGGGCATGAACAGACACCATCTGAAGAGAGAGGCTAAGGAGAGACACAGGAGGGGAGACTGGAGGAGAGAGAGGCTAAGGAGAGACACAGGAGAGAGTGGAGACTGGAGGAGAGAGAGGCTAAGGAGAGACACAGGAGAGAGTGGAGACTGGAGGAGAGAGAGGCTAAGGAGAGACACGGGAGGGAGGGGAGACTGGGGGAGAGAGAGGCTAAGGAGAGACATGGGAGAGAGTGGAGACTGGAGGAGAGAGAGGCTAAGGAGAGACACAGGAGAGAGTGGAGACGAGGACAGTGGCTTTTTTTGGGGGAGTTTTGATTCAAATTCTGGCCCAATTCTCTAGACTTGCCTCCTGGACCTGGGACTCGCAGTCTCATCCTCAGCACTGATTTCATTACCACCGTATTCTAACCACCAGCATCATAATCGATTGATTCATGTCTCTGGTTATTCTACCAGAACTCCACTTCCCAGGGTCCCCGGACCAACTTAGATTACTTCCTGATTAATAGGGAAGAGAAGAAAAAAAAAAAGTAATCTGCCAAACTTCAGCCTGACCTTTGAAAGGGATAGAATAAATTTAAAAAGGAAAGAAAACGTCAGTGTGAGACAGAGTCAAATAAAAACGCTTGGGGTCTACAACACTCAATAAAATTAGACCTCGCCACTAAGCCGTGCCAACGCTTTCCACCACAGTGGGAAGGGGCTGGGGAGATAAGCTCGCCAAAGCTTTGAAAACACCGCAACAACGCTGGACTGCAGCGACCGTATCCATGGAAGCATTCTGAACATTCCACCAGCTTACTGACACAACAATACAGTGTCCTTGGCCCTGAACAGGATGTGCCTGTCTGTGAGAGAGAGAGAGAGAGAGAGAGAGAGAGAGAGAGAGAGAGAGAGAGAGAGAGAGAGAGAGAGAGAGAGAGAGAGAGAGAGAGAGAGAGAGAGAGAGAGAGAGAGAGAGAGAGAGAGAAAGAGAAAGAGAGAGAGAGAGAGAGAGAGAGAGAGAGAGAGAGAGAGAGAGAGAGAGAGAGAGAGAGAGAGAGAGAGAGGGAGGGAGATGGAGGGAGATGGAGAGAAAGAGAGGGAGATGGAGAGCGAGATGGAGACAGAGAGAGAGAGGTAAGGAGAGAGAGAGAGGGAGATCGACAGAAAGAGAGAGGGAGGGAGATGGAGAGTAAGAGAAAGAGAGAGAGGGAGATGGAGAGTTGAGCTTCTGTAGAACACAGAGGGCGTTCAGGCTTTAGAGAGGCTCTCTGGCAGCAGGGCTGACGTTGATAGATGCCAGGGTGGGTATCACAGCGCTTTGCTGAAGTGGTCATTTATCCCCAGCACAGACACCTGGATCTCCACCAGGACCAGGGAAGCCTCCACGGAGCTCCTCCTCCTCCTCCTCCTCCTCCTCCTCCTCCTCCAAAGGCACCTTCGTGGAGGAAGATACACCACCACCACCACTAGGGGAGGACGACGTGCGGGCGTCAGGGTGCAGAGTGGCAGTGATAATGTCATAGGAACACGCAGAGGTCCTTTAGGGGGTTTAATAGGGGGTTGGCTCTATGCAACACTCTGCTCTCTCTCTCTCTCTCTGTCTGTCTATGTCTCTCTCTCTCTCCCTCATATGTCTTCTTGTTCACTGATTAATTGCTGGCCTCTTAAAAAATCATAGAATTTCAGAGGGACAGCCTGGCCGTGTGTTTGTTCTACTTGTCCTAGCTCTGCGGTCTCACCTTGCTGCCTGGCCGTGTGTGTGTTCTACTTGTCCTAGCTCTGCGGTCTCACCTTGCAGTCTGGCCGTGTGTGTGTTCTGCTTGTCCTAGCTCTGCGGTCTCACCTTGCAGTCTGGCCGTGTGTGTTTTCTACTTGTCCTAGCTCTGCGGTCTCACCTTGCAGTCTGGCCGTGTGTGTGTTCTACTTGTCCTAGCTCTGCGGTCTCACCTTGCTGCCTGGCCGTGTGTGTGTTCTGCTTGTCCTAGCTCTGCGGTCTCACCTTGCAGTCTGGCCGTGTGTGTGTTCTACTTGTCCTAGCTCTGCGGTCTCACCTTGCTGCCTGGCCGTGTGTGTGTTCTACTTGTCCTAGCTCTGCGGTCTCACCTTGCTGCCTGGCCGTGTGTGTGTTCTACTTGTCCTAGCTCTGCGGTCTCACCTTGCTGCCTGGCCGTGTGTGTGTTCTATTTGTCCTAGCTCTGCGGTCTCACCTTGCTGCCTGGCCGTGTGTGTGTTCTACTTGTCCTAGCTCTGCGGTCTCACCTTGCTGCCTGGCCGTGTGTGTGTTCTACTTGTCCTAGCTCTGCGGTCTCACCTTGCTGCCTGGCCGTGTGTGTGTTCTACTTGTCCTAGCTCTGCGGTCTCACCTTGCTGTCTGGCCGTGTGTGTGTTCTACTTGTCCTAGCTCTGCGGTCTCACCTTGCTGCCTGGCCGTGTGTGTGTTCTACTTGTCCTAGCTCTGCGGTCTCACCTTGCTGCCTGGCCGTGTGTGTTCTACTTGTCCTAGCTCTGCGGTCTCACCTTGCAGTCTGGCCGTGTGTGTGTTCTACTTGTCCTAGCTCTGCGGTCTCACCTTGCTGCCTGGCCGTGTGGGTGTTCTACTTGTCCTAGCTCTGCGGTCTCACCTTGCTGTACGAAGGCTCCGTACACGATCCAGATGGCGCTCTGCAGCGAGGAGGGTGGGGGAGGGGGCGGGGGGTGGTGGTGGCCCCCCCCGGGCGGGCTCTGGGAGCGGGCGGACGGGAGCCGGCGCAGGAGGAAGATGAGGACGCCCACCACAGGCACGGCGGCGGCGATGCAGGCCCACACGGCCAGGTCAAAGGGCGCCAGCAGGGAGAAGATATTGATTTTCTCCTCCGACTTCCTCATCAGGATTCCCACGGAGTAGTCCAGGTAGCGCTTACTGAAGTCCACCACGCCCTCGCGCTCCGGAGTGATGGTGATGGCGGACACGGCCAGGTCGGCTCTCTGTGCGGGGGGGGTCAAAGGTCATTGCATGACTGCGTCTATATCTCCGCCCCCATATACAGTACCAGTCAAAAGTTAGGACACACTTTCCCATTCACTTCAATGGGAAACTGTCCAAATTTTTATTGGTACTATATATATATATATATATATATATATATATATAGTAAGCATACAGAATATGTATTAATATTTCTATTCGTTTGATTGTTATATTTATTTGACATTTAAATTTCAGCAAAGCATTTTCTTACCAAAATCTGACCTCTTGAACTACATCTAATCTTCTAGACATACATTATCTTCATTTGGAGGGATTTAGTTTGCATTAATACAGTTTACACATACTGTATGTATACAGAGAGAGAGAGAGAGAGAGAGAGAGAGAGAGAGAGAGAGAGAGAGAGAGAGAGAAATATCACCATGGGAGCCATATATCATAGCACAGCAGGACCCCTATATAAATATGAATGAACACATTTATTATTCTCATTCAGCCTCGAGCTAAAAAGTCAAATAGTGTTTGACTCAACGCGCCAAGCCCTCGACACGTGCTCCTCCATCTAAGCCCTCCAGCATTTCAAACCTCTCAAAAGAACCATACAATTCATCTAACCCCTCCAGCCAATCAAACAGAACCACAGGCTTTGGGACGTGTGACCCCCCAGGCTGCCCTTTAACCCCTGACCCCCCCCCCTGACCTTGCTGATGAGTTCTCCCATCATGCCGTTCCAGGACCCGTTGTCGAGCGCGGCTCCGTACTTCCCATCGGCCACCTGGTACATGCTGTACTTGAAGCCCAGGATCTTGGCCAGGGCGTCCAGCACGTCCATGGAGAACCCTTTGTATCTCTTAGGCTGCCCCAGGATGTTCTCTGCCACCATCACAAAGGGCTCCTCCTGTTTCCATCCACACAGAGCAGGGGGGGGGGGGGTCAGCAAATGGAACAGCCAGGAAACCCTCAATGAAAATACATTTCGGAAACGTCCTGTTCGGTTCAGTGGTCGTTCATCATTATGTAGACTGAGGGGATGAGTGTGTGTGTGTGTGTGTGTGTGTGTGTGTGTGTGTGTGTGTGTGTGTGTTGGTCTCTTAGTGTGACGTTTAGTATACCACTGTATGTTTGTGTGTGTGTGTGTGTGTGTGTGTGTGTGTGTGTGTGTGTCTGTGTGTGTGAGAGAGAGTTTGTCTGTGTGTACTTAATGTCCAAACTCGTCATCTGTCAAACCTCCCCCCTTCATAATCTGGGTTTAATCACTCCAGACTTTCTGTCACTTTCAGGGCATGGACTTGACATTTTGAATGAAGAGCGGCTTGCCGAGGCTAAGTCCAACTCCATCTTGATGAAAAACACCGTTCCCCCGTGTGGCTACTGACCTGTAGCACACTGAGAGAGAGGAGGAGGGGGGGGGGGGGCAGTTCATCAGCCGTGAATTACCTAGCCCCTGAATTTACTGCTCCCCGCCATGACTCTTTGTTAGAGAGAGGTGACAAGGCAGAGTGGAATAGGTATAAACGAGAAGGAAAGAGAGAGAGAGTTACGGAGAGAAAGAGAAGTAGAGAGAATGAAAGAGAGAAAGAGATGTAGAGAGAGAGAGTTGCAGAGAGAAAGAGATGTAGAGAGAGAGTTACAGAGAGAAAGAGATGTAGAGAGAGAGTTACAGAGAGAAAGAGAGAGAGAGAGTTACAGAGAGAAAGAGAGAGAGAGAGAGAGAGAGAGAGAGAAGGAAAGAGAGAGAGTTAAAGAGAGAAAGATGTAGAGAGAAGGAAAGAGAGAGAGAGTTACGGACAGAAAGAGAAGTAGAGAAGGAAAGAGAGAGAGTGTTAGAGGGAGAAAGAGAAAAAAGTAGGGGAAGAGAGAGGGAGGGCGAGATGGAGAGAGGAAGGGATATTAAATGGCCTAGCTGAACGATGCTGAGAAGCTAGCAGAGAGTTTCTTTGGAGAAGCTGCTTGATTAAACCACTCTGCCAAGGTTCAGCTGCCAAGCAGAACGTATGGGAATACATATGGAGAGAATTCAACTTCTGTGGAGGAGGAGTATCACAAGAACAAGAAACCATAGAAGAAGAAGAAGAACCTTCTCAGTCAGTCAGACTCACTCACACACACCCACACACACTCACAGACTCTGACATACACACACACACACACACACACACACACACACACACACACACACACTCACTCACTCACTCACTCACTCACTCACTCACTCACTCACTCACTCACTCACTCACTCACTCACTCACTCACTCACTCACTCACTCACTCACTCACTCACTCACCAGCAGAGTGACGACCTTCAGGGTCACTCCCTGCATCCCGTTCTCAATCCGGGTCTCCTTCAGACTGCCGTTCAAACCCCTAGTGGAGTCCCACGTGGCCAGCTGAGAGAGAGAGAGAGAGAGAGAGGAGAGAGAGAGGGAGAGAGAGAGAGAGGGATGGACAGGGACGGAGGGAGAGAGAGAGAGAGAGAGAGAGAGAGAGAGAGGGGGAGCGAGAGAGAGAGAGAGAGAGGGGGAGAGAGAGAGAGAGAGAGAGAGGGGGAGAGAGGGAGAGAGAGAGAGAGAGAGAGAGGGAGAAAGAGAGAGAGAGGGAGAGAGAGAGACAAAGAGGTGATGACAGCATTGCATTGAACCCTCGTCACGGTGAGACAAAGCCTCCATATCTAATCATTGATAAGCGACGTAATTAAAACAGCTCGTCAAGTTGGTGTGTGGAAACAAAATGGCGGCGGTCTGCTCTGATCCGCCCGTCAGACGCCGGTCCCCGTGACTCACATGGCTACTCTCACAGTGGTCACCGACCTTATACCGTCCCGCGGGGGCCGGTCGCCAAGGCAACAGGGAGGTGCTGTTAGCATGCTAGCAGGGAGCCTCTTCCTCCTCCTCCTCCTCTTCCTCCAGTGATATGAGTAGGGCCCTGTACCGTGAACACTAGCCTCCATGGATTTCCCCTCAGAGGGATGAGAGCCCTGCTGAGCGGGCCGCGCTGAGTAAGAGGATGATGATGATGACCGCGGGATGTAAATTAGGACGTCGAAGAGGAGGAGAAGGCTGACAAAGAGGAGTCAGACAAGTGGTTCCAAAGGAAGATGTCTTGACTCCCATCTAAAAAACACTGACTGACAAAATCCTCTGGAGCTCCAAAAAAGAAAAGCTCACATTCCAATGTCGAAACGTCGAGGACAGAAACAAATAAAGATCTGACGGAGAGAAACACAAACTCCCTGTTCAAACCCCCATCTCAGCATGTCCTCTCTCAAACACACCATCAGTCCTCCCTCACCCCCGTGACCTGCTGTCTGGGATGCCAAGACCAAAACTCCTTCCTCCCCTCCTGCTCAATTCTTAATCAGCCCTGCCAGCGGGACAAACCTTCTTCGAAGCCCAGCCACGTCTGTCAGTGTGTGTGTGTGTGTGTGTGTGTGTGTGGGGGGGGGGGGTACGAAGGGACAGGAGCTGACAGGGCCGAGACGTTAGCCCCGGGGCCAAACAGCGTCTCTCCCGGTCCAACACAGCAGTCCTGCCTTCTCTCAGTGCTACCCAGCCACAAGACGTGACCTCAGAGAGACCGCTCCCACCCAACACACACACACACACACACACACACACACACACACACACACACACACACACACACACACACACACACACACACACACACACACACACACACACACACACACACACACACACACACACACACACACACACACACACACACACACATACACACACACAGCCAGGGTTCTTCAAGTAAACTAGCAAGTTCCCAAAACTTACATAAGATACTGTTATTATATATTTTTATATATATAGTGTTTCATTTTTCTCTTTTGACTTCTTCTTCAAGTTAAGTGTGAGCTGAGTGAAGAGGCTTTGAAGACAGACGCAGACCAACTGGAATAGTAATGTGTGAAGCTGTGTGTGTTGCTCTATTTCCATCGCTTAGACGTAACCCTGCGTTTCTCACTTTAAATCAACGTCCATGCTCATCAGCGCTCCGTTCGGTTTGGAAAACACTGGCTTGGAATCGTGTTCATTTTCAGTCTCTTAAAGACAATCTGAGTATGAACTAAACCATAATATTATGCCTCGTGTGTCAATGGGAGATATTAACCCTCCAGTGTATAATAGGTGGTGATTTATACAAGCAGAACTACTTCACATCCTCCAGTAGTCAAACACTGAGAAACTAGTATTCTCTGCACGCACTTATATTCACACACGCACGCACGCACGCAGGCAAACATACACACACACACACACACACACACACACACAATCACACGTACAGACACGCAGACAAACCTACACACACACACACACACACACGTACACACACACGCACGCACGCACGCACGCACGCGCGCGCGCGATCAGCCTCAAGCCTCCACTGGGAGGTGAAGAAGGCATTGTAGGATTAAAAAGGCTAAATCCAAAGTACCACAGGTTATTTTAAGACGGACGATTTCATCTCCAATCCTCGCCGCCGTGGACTGTGAAGGCTGATAACTCCATGAAATATTGCAGCTCCTTCTCCTTTTCTCCGTCTCTGTAGCCTTGGAACAGAGATGGGCTTTGTTGGGCTTTTGAGAGTTGAACGAAATCAAAATACAGAAGCGATGAAGAGAGGGAGGAACAGAAGGGGAGAGCAGATCGTGGCAGCATGGACCTTGAGGCTTGAAAAGCCTGGATCTGCACTTTGCTCCGTGGCTCGTCTGGATGCTGGCGTGCCGAGCCTTTGAGTCCGATCATAAAACTATGAATGTCCTCATCAAACTGGAACAGCAAATGACAAAACAGCCCCAATGTCAGATCAGCGGATAAGTTTGACCACGGGTCAGTATCTCCTCAACTGCTTGAATCTACCTGACAGACAACTTACATGAGAGAGAATAACACTAACAAACATGGAACTTTGACCCCACCTTGTAAAACAAAGCCTAAATGACCCCCAGAGACAGGGTGTTACCCAATACACACCCATAATAACTCCGCCACAGACTCAACATAAGGGTTGGACTCCCCCGTCTTATCAACGTCTTCCATAGTTCATTCAGACGCTGTTCTGTTTCTGATCCTCGGCTCAGAGGGGTTTGTCCAAGCCAACGCTCCCTCTCACCAACACAACGTCCTGAGACGTGACAGCCACACACTGAGCTGTACTGAACAAAGCCATAAGGAACGCCATCAAACAGACCCCTCTATGTTCAGGCTCTTTGCGTTTCTCTCTCTCTCTCTCTCTCTCTCTCTCTCTCTCTCTCTCTCTCTCGACAGCAGCTCCACAGCCAGCAACAGAGAGCTTTAACTGTTTACCTACGGACAGAGGTATCAGGCTGCAGAGAGCCTCACTGACCACAGACCTCTCTCTGAGTTTGAATCCCCTCTCTCTCTCTCTCTCTCTCTCTCTCTCTCTCTCTCTCTCTCTCTCTCTCTCTCTCTGGACGGTAGCTCCACAGCCAGCGACAGAGAGCTCTATCTACAGACTGTTTACCTACCCTCACTGACCACAGACCACTATATCGGCCTCCCTCTGGCCTGAGCTCAAATGGGCCGCCCTCAGTGTGTGTGTGAGTGCATGAGAGAGAGAGAGAGAGAGAGAGAGAGAGAGAGAGAGAGAGAGAGAGAGAGAGAGAGAGAGAGAGAGAGAGAGAGAGAGAGAGAGAGAGAGAGAGAGAGAGAGAGCTCTTTAATGGCGGAGCTGAGCGCCTAATTTTCCCCCTCTGCTCTCTTCCCGGTTAACCATATATTTACATAGTGTGGGTGTCGCGTGCACTACAAGAAAAAGTGAACATTACCAACGAAGTTACAACTGATTCAGAATGACTGTGTGATACACAGGTTAAACACAACAGAACCAAAAGTTACAACTGATCTGGAATGACTGTGAGATACACAGGTTAAACACAACAGAACCAAAATGTACCACTGATCCGGAATGACTGCAATGACACCAATCATACACAGGTTAAACGTGCACTCCAATCACTCTCTACATGGGGCTGTGTAGACTTAATGACCGCCTTGAGACTGCCACTGCTCTGCCACAACATGATTGGCACTCGTGAATAAAAATAGAGACTTGACAACGAGCCGTCTCCCCCGTCTGTGAGGCCAACTATCGTCACTCCCAGCATTCCCTATCTGATGCTTAGTCTCCCAGGAAACCCGCTCCGAAGCAGAGAGAGAGAGAAAGAGAGAGAGAGCGATGGAGAGAGAAAATAAAAGCATGGGATGAAGACAGAGAGAGAGAGAGAGAGAGAGAGAGAGAGAGAGAGAGAGAGAGAGGGGGGGAGGCAGGGGGGCGTTTAAACTCATCTTAACACACAGCTTTATAGAGAGCCGTCAAATCCGAACAGCGTTTCCATGCAGATTGTCTGGAGTAGTGGTTTACAGAGCATTTGGATTGACATTAGGCTGGCTTTTCGTCCAGACCAAACAGAGCGAGACCAGAGACATGGATCACTCTGTGCTTAGCCCCCAGGAAATAATCTTTCAATCCTCATTTAGGGAATAAACCAAGAGACAGCTCATCCTAGAGCCATCAGCCCAGCCAGGACACAGGCTAAACACAGAGAGATGGAGAGGGAGAGGGATGGAGGGATGGAGATAGAGGGGTGGAGAAAGGGAGAGTGAGCGCGATGAAGGGAGGGAGAGAATGGGAGAGGGAGGGAGATAGAGGGAGAGATGGAGAGGGGTGGAGGAAGGCAGAGAGAGAGAGAGAGAGGGCTCAAGGGAGTTAAAGAGTGGAGGGAGGGATAAAGATATATAGAGGGAGGGAGGGATGAAGACAGAGGGATGGGAAAGACAGACGGGTGACAGAGGGAGGGAGAGAGATGCAGAGGGGTGGAGGAAGGGAGGGAGAGAGAAAGAGAGAGACAGATGGAGATGCAGAAGGAGGGAGGGAGGGAGAGAGACAGAAGGAGGAAGAGATAAAGAGAGGGATGAGAGAGAAAGAGGGATGGAGGGAGAGAGAGGGTTGGAGGGAGAGAGACAGAGCAAGAAATGGAGGGAGAAAAAGAGGGAGGGAGGAACGAAGACAGCGAGAATGAACACCACAACATAAGAGGAAGAAATAACGGAGCAGAAAAAAAAAAAGAAATAGGAGATGGGAAAAAGGAGGGGAAAGTGTGTGTGTGTGTGTGTGTGTGTGTGTGTGTGTGTGTGTGTGTGTGTGTGTGTGTGTTAATGTGGTCAGATTGTACCAGACGTTTCCAAACCAGCATCACGGTGGTTTTCCAATCCCAGGTCGCGTGTGTGTGTGTGAGTGTGTATGTGTGTGTGTGTGTGTGTGTGTGTCTGTCTGTGCGTGGGTGGGTGTCGATGTAAAGTAAGTGGCAGCTCTCCAACGACAACAGAAGCTGCAGCGTAACAGCCCATTACGGAAGGTCAAAGGTCAAAGCTACTGGAGTTGGTCTGAATGTGCTGTGGGTTGGGCTGGAGGGTCCAGAGAGTGGCTCCCTGGCTAATGAACGCGGGAGGAACACCGGCCGCCACGTGCCCCCGTTAGACATGGCTGTGTGGAGACCTGCCTCTAATGAAACAGCCTCACGGAGACCTGCCTCTAATGAAAACAGCCTCATGGAGACCTGCCTCTAATGAAATTAGCCTCAGCCTCACGGAGACCTGCCTCTAATGAAGGCAGCCTCACGGAGACCTGCCTCTAATGAAAACAGCCTCATGGAGACCTACATCTACTGAAAGCAGCCTCAGCCTCATGGAGACCTGCCTCTAATGAAAACAGCCTCATGGAGACCTGCCTCATGGAGACCTGCCTCTAATGAAAACAGCCTCATGGAGACCTACCTCCGATGAAAACAACCTAATGGAGACCTGCCTCTACTGAAAGCAGCCTCAGCCTCATGGAGACCTGCCTCTAATGAAATTTGCTTCAGCCTCACGGAGACCTGCCTCTAATGAAAACAACCTCACGGAGACCTGACTCTAATGAAAACAGCCTCACGGAGACCTGCCTCTAATGAAGGCGGCCTCAGCCTCATGGAGACCTGTCTCTAATGAAATCAGCCTCAGTGAGACCTGCCTCTAATGAAGGCAGCCTCACGGAGACCTGCCTCTAATGAAAACAGCCTCACGGAGACCTGACTCTAATGAAAACAGCCTCATGGAGACCTGCCTCTAATGAAGGCAGCCTCAGCCTCACGAAGACCTGCCTCTAATGAAAACAGCCTCAGCCTCATGGAGACCTGCCTCTAATGAAAACAGCCGCAGCCACACGGAGACCTGCCTCTAATGAAAATAGCCTCACGGAGACCTGCATCTAATGAAAACAGCCTCATGGAGACCTGCCTCTAATGAAAACAGCCTCAGCCTCATGGAGACCTGCCTCTAATGTGTTTAACGTGTTCCCTCTGGACCGTATGTCTGTGTCTGAGCCATGTGTAACGTGTGTAACGTGTTCCCTCTGGACCGTATGTCTGTGTCTGAGCCATGTGTAACGTGTTTAACGTGTTCCCTCTGGACCGTATGTTGAAGTGCATGCATGTGTGTGTGTGTGTGTGTGTGCGCATGTGTGTAGACCAACATCGACTCTAGTCTGTGATTTATGTGCGTGGGTCTTTGTGTGGGAGAGTTGTGTCCGTTTGTGTGTCTGTGTGTGTCTGTGTGTGTGCGCATGTGTGTATATAGCCTTCTGTATGTATGTGTGTGTGTGTGTGTGTCCGTTTGTGTGTATCTGTGTGTGTGTGTGTGTGTGTGTGAGTGTGAGTTTGTGTGTGTTCGTGTGTGTGAGTCCTGATATAAGAGTATATAACATGCTCCATGTAGACAAAAAAACATGTTATGTGAAGGTTAGCATTAACATGGCTAACTGTGAGTGTGTGTGTGTGTGTGTGTGTGTGTGTGTGTGTGTTTCTGCTTGTATTTGTGCTCTAATGTTACAGGCTTACAGGCTTTCCTGATCTAAAGACGTGATATTATGATGAAGGAGCTGTGTGATTCCCGTTAGTCGGAGCCAGTGATTAAATCTTCATCGGAGTCCCTCATTCCGTGCTCCACATGGAACGCCGGGACAGAAGCTTCATTCCTCTTCATTTCCAACCGGAGTCACGGACTGAACCGGAGCGCTCACAAATAACAACCTGGGACTCCCTTAGCAAAACAGATCTATAGAGGAGGTCGTCTAATGACACACACACACACACACACACACACACACACTGAATAGATTGACCAAACCAAGTCTCCTGAGGTGTCTTAGTTAAAATAAAGTTTAGTGATTTGTACCGCATGGATCTGCCTCGTTGTAAGTGCTGTAACCCGGACCATTTAGAATGCAGCAGAGTCCACAGACAGCTGACTTTGAGCAGAACACACACAGTACACCCCAGCAGCTTAGCAGCTCCACAAACCACACCACAGAGAACACAACGTAGAGCTAGAAAGAAAAGAACAGAAACCCCTTCCTGTCTTAGCTCTCCAGTTTTTTTAAATGCTTCTCTCGTGAACTGAGTCTGTCCTTTCTAGTCATTTTATTTCTACGGGAAAAGGGACAGGGATAGGAAGGAGAGAGAGGGAGGAAGGAGAGAGGGAGGGTGAAAAGAGGGGGGGGGGGGGTGAGAGAGAGAGGGGAATGATAGACGAGGGTGGGAAAGAGAGGAGGCGCGCCTCTACCAACCAACCAACCAGCTCCCCTCAGCATCAGGCCTGTTACAAAGCCCTCAGCTCCTCTACCAACCAACCAGCCAGCTCCCCTCAGCATCAGGCCTGTTACAAAGCCCTCAGCGCCTCTACCAACCAACCAACCAGCTCCCCTCAGCATCAGGCCTGTTACAAAGCCCTCAGCTCCTCTACCAATCAACCAGCTCCCCTCAGCATCAGGCCTGTTACAAAGCCCTCAGCGCCTCTACCAACCAACCAGCCAACCAACACCCATCAGCATTCACTGTAGAACTAACACAACTTGACCAGCACAGCAGGAGACAAAACCTTACGTTCATCATAACCTTTCTGTTTTTATACATGTTTATCGCTTTGGTTTGCAACCGTATTTTTCTCTAAGGACATAATAGAATAAGTATGTGGGCCTTTTCTTCAGTGGAATAAGAGAAGAGTTGTGTTAAGCAGGTGACCTCTGTCTAATCATAATGCCACTGCTGCATGTTTTAAGGTCAATGTCCACTAGAGGGCACTGTTTCCATTAACTCTGGATCGACATTCGGCTGACAAAATATCGACTAATGCTCTTTGGGATCTGTGGTGGGGAAAAACAACAGAATTTTTCTCACCGCTTTCAAATAAAGTTGGTGGTTCAATATCCTCAGCCCTAAACAATACGCAATCCAGTTTAAACGCCTGCCGTCCTAATAAGGGCCACTTCCAGTTAATCCATAGCAATTTGAAATCTTACACAGTACAAAAAGACAACAATTTTTAATTGAAAACAATCAAAGTTTGGCGGGCAGGAGCGTCCATGGGGGTCTGTGGTATCATAGCCAAACAGAAGGCAGGAATATCTCCCTGGGCGTCAGAGGGACCTTCACCTCCCACGGCATAGCCCCGCTCCCTAATTCAATTACACACGACTCCACAGAGCAGCAACGCTGGACCACTTCCCCCTTTGAGTCACAAATCTGTTAATAGTCGAGCAGCAGCTCGTTCTGAAACGCTGTACAGCTCAGGAGCCCTGCACACACACACACACACACACACACACACACACACCCTCTCCTTTTCCAGCTCATTAAGCAACCAGGCTCCCTGTGACTGGTCCACTAGAGCATGAGGGTGTGTGTGTGTGTGTGTGTGTGTGTGTGTGTGAGTGTGTGTGAGAGAGAGAGAGAAAGGGTACTCACTCGTTTGACGTCCTTCCCAAAAGTCTCGCTGTAGCTGGTCCCCAGGATCTCAAACTGGACGTGAGAGTTGGAGCCCTCCGCCCGGAAGTCCATCATCCCTGTCAATCCACTGATCCGTCCCTATGGCAACGGACCACAACAAGAGAAGAAAAGAGAAAAAAGATCACTCTGTATGCTTTTGCCCAACCGGTAAAATACATACTACTGGCGAGGCTAGTGGAGTGTGTGTGTGTGTGTGTGTTTTCTTGTTTTGTGTGTTTGTGTGCCAGTGTAATCCACTCCTCTGCTAAAACAACCAAAAGACAGCGATGGTGCTTTTTTAAAAGCCAACGTGAAGCAGGAAGCGTGTCCCTGAGGGAGCGGGTCCCAAAGTGACATTTTGAAATACCAACGAGCGAGTGGCCGGGTTTGAGGAGTCCAGTGGAGCAGCGTGCGTTTTGGGACGCTGCTTTTGTTTCATCTATTAGTCATACATGAGTCCCCCCCGCCCATTAAACTGTCTGCCTGCCCTGTTGTTTCAGCTGAAAGGGCTGTTTTCAAAGAGGAGCGCCCCACACACACACACACACACACACACACACACACACACACACACACACACACACACACACACACACACACACACACACACACACACACACACACACACACACACACACACACACACACACACACACTTTCCATTCGTCTATGCCGTGACGTCCACAACATACATGTACATGTATGTATGTATGTATGTATGTAGGTGTGTATGTAGGTATGTATGTAGGTATGTATGTATGTATGTATGTATGTATGTATGTATGTATGTATGTAGGTATGTATGTAGGTATGTAGGTATGTATGTATGTAGGTATGTAGGTATGTATGTATGTATGTATGTAGGTATGTATGTAGGTATGTAGGTATGTATGTATGTAGGTATGTAGGTATCTAGGTATGTAGGTATGTAGGTATGTAGGTATCTAAGTATGTAGGTATGTATGTATGTAGGTATCTAAGTATGTAGGTATGTAGGTATGTAGGTATCTAAGTATGTAGGTATGTATGTATGTAGGTATCTAGGTATGTAGGTATGTAGGTATGTATGTATGTAGGTATCTAAGTATGTAGGTATGTAGGTATGTATGTATGCATGTATGTATGTAGGTATGTAGGTATGTATGTATTTATGTATGTAGGTATGTAGGTAGGTAGGTATGTATGTATGTATGTATGTATGTAGGTATGTATGTAATGGTCTTTCTCCCCAGGTCATACGTGTCACCAGCATTGGAAAAAAGGGTCACGCGATGATGTATGATCCAATGCATTACAGTAATCTATTCTAAATGGAAATTCTTATTTTATTTTAGGTCACCAGTACATTAGACCTGAAGACCTTAGCGTCGACACTTCATAACCTGCCCTCAATAGACGTCTTTTCTATATGGAAATCCGTTCAGCTGCGGGGGGGGGGGGGGGGCATATTAACGCGTCACCTCCAGTGTAATGGCGTCTATTCTCATCACACCACCATAGAGGAGTCTAAGGTTGACTGTCATCTTTCTCAAGTCGTTTTCCGATATTAAAGCACTTGACCAGCCTGCATTCTAGATTATGTGGTGGAGTCCTGTGTTTCAGGGTTTCTGTTACCATGGTCTCCATTCTGAATGGTCTGTGTTTCAGGGTTTACTGTTAACATGGTCTACATTCTGAATGGTCTGTGTTTCAGGGTTTACTGTTAACATGCTCTACATTCTGAATGGTCTGTGTTTCAGGGTTTACTGTTAACATGGTCTACATTCTGAATGGTCTGTGTTTCAGGGTTTACTGTTAACATGCTCTACATTCTGAATGGTCTGTGTTTCAGGGTTTACTGTTAACATGGTCTACATTCTGAATGGTCTGTGTTTCAGGGTTTAGTTCTGTTAATAACATGGTCTACATTCTGAATGGTTAGTCCTGTGTTTCAGGGTTTACTTTTGTTAATAACATGGGCGTACCGTCTGAATGGTCAGTCCTGTGTTTCAGGAATTAGTGTTAACGTGGTCTACATTCTGAATGCTCTATTCCTGTGTTTCATGGTTTAGTTTGGTTAATAACATGGGCTTACCTTCTGAATGGTATCCAGCATGGACCAGCCTCCATTCCAGGGCTTGGTGGACTTCCTCATGCAGTTGAGACTGGCCATGCTGTGCCACTTCCTGTCCTCCAACTTCCTGTAGAAGGCGTTGGCCAGCATCAGCACGCTGTCGTACAGGTAGAGGTTAGACACCTGGAGAGAGACGATAGAAAATAGAAACAGTTTGACTAGAAAGCACACTGTCGTACAGGTAGAGGTTAGACACCTGGAGAGAGACGATAGAAAGAGTTTAACGAGAAAGCACCGTGCAAAACAGATAGAGGTTAGACACCTAAAGAGAGAGAGGAAGAGAGAGAGAGGGAGAGATGGAGACAGAAGGAGAGGGAGGGAGAGAGAGAGAGGAATAGAGAAAGAGAGCGAGAGAGAGAGAAAGAGGGAGAGGGAGATTGAGAGAAAGAGAGAGAGAGGGATGGAGGGAGAGAGAGAGAGAGTGAGAGAGAGAAAAAGAAACAGAGATGCATGGACTCTGTGTGATACTGCTTTGGGCGTGAAAAGTGAGACCATGTCTGAAGAAAGAGGTGGGTTTTGGGAAACGATGTCTCTCAGCAGGGGGAGAGAGCGAAGAGGAGAGGAGGAGAAGAGAGGAGGAGGAGAAAGAACGTCTGTCGCCCCCCCCCATCCTCCCCCCAAGGAGAGCCAGGGACCTCCCGGGGAGTCTGGTGTTACACACACACACACACACACGCATGCACGCACGGACGCACGCACGCACGCACGCACGCACACACGCACTCACACATTCACCATCACACACACAACATCACACACACAACTGACAGACCCAGGGCCCCACTCTTCTGGAGGATGAATAAATCATACATCATATCCCAGCCCCCCCCTGGGTGCCCCGTGCAGATCTGAACGACTGCTCTAACCTGTTGAAATAACAGCCACCGCATACACTGGGTGCCAACACACACACACACACACACACACACACACACACACACACACGTGCACACACACACGTGCACACACACACACACACACACGCACACACACACACACGCACACACACACACACACACACACACACACACACACACACACACACACACACACACGCACACACACACACACACACACACACACACACACACACACACACACACACCTTTCACTGTTAGACATGGCCTGAAATGAAGGTTTCAAAAATCCAGTCTTCTGCTGCTCTGCATAGTTCTGCTGTCTGGCCATAAGCCGCTGTTTAAACACTTATCCAAACACTTGTTTAGACTGTTATCTTTGCTCTGAAACTGCGTCTCTTCTCATTCCAGATAAGACCCATTACAGCACTTGAAGGCTTATTTAAGTGTGTGTGTGTGTGTGTGTGTGTGTGTGTGTGTGTGTGTGTGTGTGTGTGTGTGTGTGTGTGTGTGTGTGAACCCTGCTACCTGACACCTTTGTCTCCACTGTCACACAGTAGTAAGCGTGCACACGTTAAGTGTGTGTGTGTGTGTGTGTGCACCCTGCTACCTGACACCTTTGTCTCCACTGTCACACAGTAGTAACACATACAGTACGTAGTACGTAGAAATATAAATATAGAGTGTTCTGCTGTAGTTCAGCTCACTGTGGAATGCCCTAATAAGCAACTAACACATATGTGAATCTAGAGACAGTTCTGCTGTATTTCCAGGGACTGCCGGTAGCCTTAATCAGCCTGTACTAACACGTATGTAACACATAGAAATGTGAATCTAGACTATTCTGCTGTATCTCCAGGGACTGCAGGTAGGCTTAATAAGCCTGTACTAACACGTATGCAACACATAGAAATGTGAATCTAGACTGTATTCTGCTGTATCTCCAGGGACTGCAGGAAGCCCAACTAGGCGTTTTATAACACATGTGTAAAACGTAGAAATGTGTAAAATACCTCTAGAGACTGCAGGAAACCCTCCTGTGACTCATCTAGAGTGTATTCTGCTGTACCTCTAGAGACTGCAGGAAACCCTAATAAGCATTTAATAACATATAAAACATTTGTAAAATACCTCCAGAGACTGCAAGAAGCCCTCCTGTGATATACATTTAGACTGTATTCTGCTGTACCTCCAGAGACTGCAGGAAGCCCTAATAAGCGTTTTATAACACGTGATAGTGTATTCTGCTGTACCTCCAGAGACTGCAGGAAGCCCTCCTGTGATATACATCTAGAGAGAGTTCTGCTGTACCTCTACAGACTGCAGGAAGCCCTCCTGTGATATACATCTAGAGAGAGTTCTGCTGTACCTCCAGAGACTGCAGGAAGCCCTCCTGTGATATACATCTAGAGAGAGTTCTGCTGTACCTCCAGAGACTGCAGGAAGCCCTCCTGTGATATACATCTAGAGAGAGTTCTGCTGTACCTCCAGAGACTGCAGGAAGCCCTCCTGTGATATACATCTAGAGAGAGTTCTGCTGTACCTCCAGAGACTGCAGGAAGCCCTCCTGTGATATACATCTAGAGAGAGTTCTGCTGTACCTCCAGAGACTGCAGGAAGCCCTCCTGTGATATACATCTAGAGAGAGTTCTGCTGTACCTCCAGAGACTGCAGGAAGCCCTCCTGTGATATACATCTAGAGAGAGTTCTGCTGTACCTCCAGAGACTGCAGGAAGCCCTCCTGTGATATACATCTAGAGAGAGTTCTGCTGTACCTCCAGAGACTGCAGGAAGCCCTCCTGTGATATACATCTAGAGAGAGAGTTCTGCTGTACCTCCAGAGACTGAAGGAAGCCCTCCTGTGATATACATCTAGAGAGAGTTCTGCTGTACCTCTAGAGACTGCAGGAAGCCCTCCTGTGATATACATCTAGAGAGAGTTCTGCTGTACCTCTAGAGACTGCAGGAAGCCCTCCTGTGATATACATCTAGAGAGAGTTCTGCTGTACCTCCAGAGACTGCAGGAAGCCCTCCTGTGATATACATCTAGAGAGAGTTCTGCTGTACCTCCAGAGACTGCAGGAAGCCCTCCTGGGGGTCGCAGAGCAGCGAGGAGATGCGGTGGTTGTTTCTCATGCAGCGGACGTTGGTGTCCCTCCACAGGGGGAAGGTCTGTCGGATGATGGTCATCCGTCCAAGAGAGCTGTGCACCAGCTCCATGATCTCAGCGTCGCTCACTTCCTGTAGGACCACCGGAGAAGAAGAAGAACAGGAAGGGACAGAGGGAGAGTGAGGCTTAGAAGAGTTTTAGAGTTCCCACCCTTCACGATTAACATCCTCAACAAAACATTTTTTAATTTAGGTATCTTTAAAACTGTGAAGATGCCCATGAACTGAAAGAGAGAGAGAGAGAGAGAGAGAGAGAGAGAGAGAGAGAGAGAGAGAGAGAGAGAGAGGGGAGGGAGGGAGTAAGTAAGGAAGGAAGGAAGGAAGGGAGGGAGGAAGAAAGTAAGGAAGGAAGGAAGGGAGGGAGGAAGAAAGTAAGGAAGGAAGGAAGGGGGGTTAGTCCTTAATTAGTAGACTTGTTTTTCGTTTGTCAGGGTTGCCTAATCAAGAGATCACATGCTCAGTGAACTCACTTCAACAAAAGAAAAGATACGTTTCCAAGAAATTCCCCAGAACTGGACATAAATAAATCAAATAAAAACATTTCAAACCTTCTTTTTTGATTATTATTAAATAAATTACAACCTTGACAAAAGCAACGCGGCTAAAACAACATCTCCACCACCGTTGCCCTCCTTTGTCTCCTGGAGTTTCCCCAGCGTGTGGCCTAGGCTGACCCTAGGCTGTTTGGGTATGCAGCTGGCAAAGTGAGAACCAGACAGGGGGGCAGCTGGGACACGAAGCAGGCCAGGAGAAGGCTGCCATGTGTGGGGTCAGATCAATAGGACTGGAAGGCCCTTCTGGATCCTTGGGCTGCACAGTCGGGCGCAGGTTGACTTTATTCTTTTTCTCTGTGTTTTTTCCTTTTTTTCCAGCTTTTCATTCTTTCTTTTTTTCTCCTCTCATTTTCTGTGGTCAGACCGCAGGCTTCCCTGGAGCATCGCCCGGGGTCAGAGGTCGCTGAGTTTTTTAGTAAACAGAGCAACAAGATCAGCAAATGGTCACAGCCCTGAACCCTGTCTGTGGTTGATTCTCCTTCCCTCCCTGCCTCCCTGTTTCCCTCCCTCCTTCCCTCCCTGCCTCCCTCCTTCCCTCCCTCCTTTCCTCCTTCCCTCCCTCCCTTCTTCCCTCCCTCCCTCTCTCCCTCCCTCCCTCCCTCCCTCCTTCCCTCCTGCTTTACAGTGCCTGATTCAGTTTGCTCCATTTCAGGCTGTCTGCCCGTTCACATTGGGTTGTGTTTTGTTGCTTTTTTTTTTTCTTTATTCGCTCATTCCCTTTCTCGTCCAGCCCTCTTTTTAATTATCGCCCTCTTTCTATCTTTGCTCTCGGTCTCTCTATCTGTCCATTTTTAATTTGTCCTTTTAGTTTCTGCCTCCTTCACCTTATCTCTCTCTCTGTCCCTCTCCCTAGCCCTCTCTCTCTCCCTCCCGATCTCGCTTTGTCCCTCTCTCTCTCTCTCTGTCCCTCTCTCTCGCTCTCTTTGTCTTTCTATCGTCCTCACTTATGTCTCTCTCTCCTCTGTATCTCTCTCTCCTCTCTCTCTCTCTCCTCTCTCTCTCTCTCTCTCCTCTGTATCTCTCTCTCTCTCTCCTCTGTATCTCTCTCTCCTCTGTATCTCTCTCTCTCTCCCTGTCCTATCTCCTGTTCTCTGTGGCTCAGTGCTCCTTGCTGGAAGCTAGAAAACAATAGACATGTTTTTCACAGGGAGTCAGTCACGCAGTCCAAACATACACACCTAGTGGGAGGACTGCTACCTGCTGACCCAAGGTCCTGAGCTCAAATCCCACCTGGGAACACCACCACTAGTGTGCCCTTGAGCAAGGCACTTAACTCTAATGTGCTCCAGGGGGACTGTCCTTGTAATCTAATTATAGATAGAAGCATCAGCTAAATGACGTACATTTAAATGTAATAAAAAACAATGTACTCTGTGTACAAACACACTAAACACAAGATTAGTCCGTAAAATAAAAAACAACACATTTACCTCAGGATGTCAACAACCTAGTGAACATATCCACGCTCAGCTAATGACAAACAATGTACTCATCTCCTGTGTACAAACCAACGTACTCCAGCCCACACTAGACCCTAAAAGCCTGATCTGATGGTCAGGTGAGTCAGCGAGTGTCTGAAAAAAGTCTCTGCTATATTATTCATTCAACTGACCGTCCCAATTTAACAAGTGTGCCTCATCAATATTCATGAGCGGCCCTGGCATGCTAATGAGATGGGGGGTGGGGGGGGTTCAGATGGGGGCGTCGTCGCACTGTGACATCACAACGACCTCACGTCCCAGGGAATAAGTCCTGTCGTGTCCCAGAACGGGTCGTCATGACGACCACACAGGGGTTTTTTTTTCTTCTTTTTTCTCTCTCCACTATTAATCCCATCCAGACCAGCTCTCTCTAACAAACACGGCCGGACCTTTATAGGAGCTACCTAACAGTTTGGCGGGTTTGTTTTGCACAGAATAATAACATCAGGGCCCTTCTTTTCTTAGGAAAGGGGGCTTATGGATGCGGTAAAGGGCTTTACCATGCAGCCTTCGGAGGAGGAGGAGGAGGGAGGGGCGTTAATAGGCCACGCACCTTTGTCCTGACATAACCTTCTTTAATCCGGAACCAGCCGACCCAACGAATACACGTGTCCACGCCGGACCACCAACAAATACATTAATCAAATCCCAGCCGCTTGACAGATACATTATCCTCAACGCTGCCGCTCACTCAACGTTATTAATCTCCCACAGGGGAGGAAATAAATAAAGAACGCCTGTTAATCAGGACAGAGATTTAATTAGAAGTTAAGGAGGCCCTTTTTATCTTCTGAAGCTGCTGCAGGAGCGAAACAGGGACCTCGGAGCCTTTCCACGACGGAAGACAGGGCTAGAAGGCAGAAACACACAAACAAACAAACAAACACACCAACAAACACACAAACAAACACGCAAACATACAAACAAACACACAAACAAGCAAACAAACATACATATATACAAACAAACACACCAACAAGCAAACAAACATACAAACAAACACACAAACAAGCAAACAAACATACATATATACAAACAAACAAACACACAAAGCGATCGCTACCTCTCACCTGTCCACCTGTCCCAGGTGCTGCTTTATAACCCAGCCCCTGGGGCTCTCAGACAACACAGCCTCGTTCCCCAGCAACACACACACGTGTCCCAGGTGCTGCTTTATAACCCAGCCCCTGGGGCTCTCAGACAACACAGCCTCGTTCCCCAGCAACACACACACCTGTCCCAGGTGCTGCTTTATAACCCAGCCCCTGGGGCTCTCAGACAACACAGCCTCGTTCCCCAGCAACACACACACGTGTCCCAGGTGCTGCTTCATAACCCAGCCCCTGGGGCTCTCAGACAACACAGCCTCGTTCCCCAGCAACACACACACGTGTCCCAGGTGCTGCTTTATAACCCAGCCCCTGGGGCTCTCAGACAACACAGCCTCGTTCCCCAGCAACACACACACGTGTCCCAGGTGCTGCTTCATAACCCAGCCCCTGGGGCTCTCAGACAACACAGCCTCGTTCCCCAGCAACACACACACGTGTCCCAGGTGCTGCTTTATAACCCAGCCCCTGGGGCTCTCAGACAACACAGCCTCGTTCCCCAGCAACACACACATTTAAACACAATACGCATGTACTGTACATTATATTCAACGAGACAGATGTATTACGGGGACAGTGTGTGAGATATGGATGTTTTTCTTTCTTAAGGAGTGAGGAAACACCCTGAGTGCACCCGTACTCTCCAGTATGATGAAGTATGGATTATGCATCAGCGTCTCAAATCATTCTCATATTTCATCTTGAATTATTTCCCCCTTTCAGATTAGCTTTATTTACTCTGGGCGTTGTGGGTTGATGGATGCTCTGGTTGGTCTGCGACACGACTCTGTTTCCCGGTTGGACTAACACAAACTAATAGAGTTCATCATGCTGTCTTTCTCCACCAGCCCCTCCCTCCCTCCCTCCCTCTCTCCCTTGCCTATCGCTCACCTGAATGGAGTTTCGCATCAGAAAACGTAACTAGAAACTCTATTCTGTTTTCTTTGACACAGTTATATCTTTGACTTTCTTTTGTCTCTGTTCCCTCCTTTTCTTCTCTTCCTGCACCCAAAGTTCTTGACTTGGAGATGGAGAGTGTCAACCTAATGCAGGGCATGTGTGTGTGAGTGTTTCTCTGTGTGTGTGTGTGTGTGTGTGTGTGTGTGTGTGTGTGAGCGTTTCTCTCTCTGTGTGTGTGTGTGTGTGTGTGTGTGTGTTTGGGTGAGTTTCTGTGTGTGTGTGTGTGTGTGTGTGTGTGTGTGTGTGAGAGAGAGACTGTGTGAGAGAGTGTGTGGGTGTGTGTGTGTGTGTGTGTGTGTGTGTGTGTGTGTGTGTGTGTGTGTGTGAGTTTCTCTGTGTGTGTGCGTGTGTGTGTGTACGTGTGTGAGTGTGTGTGTGTGTGTGTGAGTGTGTGTGTGTGTGTGTGTGTGAGTGTGTGTGTGAGTGTGTGGGTGTCGTTGACAGGCGTCTCATCAGTCAGACCTGGGCTGTCCTCCTCCAGTCCTCTCTCCGTCTCCGCCCGGAGTTCTGGGATAATCCATCAAACACTTCCAGGTGTCACCATCTCGCTTTCCAGGGGAAAACAACCGCTTTGCTCCGTCCCCTCATTTGTCTGGGAGCACCGACAGCGGCAGATGTAGGGCGCTCTCTTTGACCGCCTACAGGGAGCACTCCCTAAAACCACCTACAGGGGGCGCTCCACAAAACCGCCTACAGGGGGCGCTCCACAAAACCGCCTACAGGGGGCGCTCCCTACGACCGCCTACAGGGGGCGCTCCCTACGACCACCTACAGGGGGCGCTCTCTACGATTGCCTACAGGGGGCGCTCTCTACGACCGCCTACAGGAGGCGCTCCCTAAGACCGCCTACAGGGGGCGCTCTCTAAAACCACCTACAGGGGGTGCTCCCTATGACTGCCTACAGTGGGCGCTCTCTACGACCTCCTACAGGGGGCGCTCTTTAGGAGTCTCTGTGACATAGGCAGATGGATGCAGAGCTCAGCCTTTATGGTTCTGTGTTGTTGTGGTTGTGAGATGAAAGATCCTGTTCAGACCCTCCCTTCCAGATGCCAGCCTGCCAAGATGTCTGGCTTTGGGGCGTGTATGTGTGTGTGTTTATGTGTGTTTTTGTGTAGATTTAAGTGTGTGTGTTTGTGTGTATATTTAAGTGTGTGTGTGTGTGTGTGTGTGTGTGCAGCAGGCCAGTGTTAGCCTGGAGAATAAACAGCTAAAACGTCTTCTTCCAAAGTGTCACAACTCATAGAACTCAACCTCCCACAATGCCTTTGCCGATGAATCAGTACCGTTGCGCCCTGGGAGTTGCAGTACCCCACTAGTTCTGGAAAAAAAGAAGACTATATCAAGACTGGATGACATTTGATGTCTACATTTGAAAAAAAGACACTAAACATAAACGTTTTTTATACCTATACCTAGACAATCTATCATGTTTTTGCCAATGTTCTATATGTAGGGAAACCAATCCTCAAACCATCCCCCTCATTCCAGAGAATCAAAGCATGGTCTCTCAATACAAAGGGTCATAAAACCTTAACTCTATTCCAGCAATTCCAACTGCTACTTTAAGGATTTATGAATTGGGATTAAGAAACTGTCGCAAAGGAACAATCAATTAAATTATTGGACATTGACAATGAGAAGAAATTGTAACATCAATTGTTTGTATTTTGTAATAATTATATATTTTGTATTGTTTTACTAAGCTAACTAACAATCAGCCTAGTCATGTTTGGTATCCAAATGTCCACCATGATATTTTGTAAACTTTGCAAACGTTTATATAGAACATATTCTTAGCATACAGGTATAAATAGAAAGAAAATTATTTGAGCTAATCAAGCTGAAAAACCTTATCTCATACAGTGAGATAATTTACACCTCTAGTCCCTGACCAGTGGCCAATCAGGTGACCTCAGCCACCTTTTGGACACCCCTTCTCAGACTAGCTTAAATAGATTTTCGAACCAGGAAACGTGGCTTTTTAAGATCCGCACGTAACCTGGGAGGCCGCCCTGCGTTACACGGGTTGATAAAAATTGCACCCAAACTTAATCCTTGACCACGTGTCTGCAAGCAACTCTTTGGACAAAGGATTGTAGGCCTTTTTCCTCACTACAAGGCCGGAAAACCTTGCACACTTTCAAACTGAACCAGCGCACAATTAACACGTCAAAGAAGACCAAAAACCCACGTTGCTGTTCCATGTTTATTCAAACAAGGAACTAACTTTCAGAACTTTACCAAAGGAACCACGGACTTCTCAAATTGCAAGCTAATAAGACCAATCCTTGTGCCACAGCTCCGCCTTTCTTCTCACAGTAACGTAACCCATGCTTCATACGTTGAACGTTGGATGCTAAAGCTTAGACAATTTCTGATGTGTTATGCTTACCATAATTTATCAATATTTCAACTGTTATACTGTGTATGTTTAGCTACTAACCACTTTAGTTTATTAATGTCATCATTTAGTCATTCTTTGTAGTACTGTAATTTTCATGTGTTTTAGACTAGTAAATAAATAGAATTGCTTTGCAACCAATCCCAGCTGTGTCATATCTTCGTTTCCATACAATCATTTATTCTCGTAACTTAGAACGTCACTATTTCAGAATTGAGACTAAAACTTCAACTAGGCCTACTTATTAAATTAATGCCAAATCAGACCTGGTTTCCCATCGAGCCATGCAATAAGCTTAAATCTTTGGGTTAATTATTTAATATCAAATTGATCGATTATAATATTAATTTATGAATTAATTGATAATCTACAAAATTGATAAAGAGTAGTTTACACATAAGTAGTGAACCAGAAACCCTACATATACTATCACAATTCTGACTTGCAGCACAAGGGTTTAAACAGTTTCTTGACATGACACTTTGGACATGAATACAATAGCGTTCCATGCGTGCATGTATCTGTGTGCACAGTAGTCACACTAAGACTGTCATCACACAAAGAACAGACAAACAAAGTATCACAGCCAGGCAGGGTCGACAGGACACCATGCCCAGGCCTCTGAGCCAATCAGAGTCAGATTAAGCATCCCCCCAACCCTCTGAGCCAATCAGAGTCAGATTAAAATCCTCCCAACCCTCTGAGCCAGTCAGAGTGAGACTAAACATCCCCCCAGCCCTTTGAGGCAATCAGTCAGATTAAACATCCCCTCAGCCCTCTGAGCCAATCAGAGTCAGATTAAAATCCTCCCAACCCTCTGAGCCAATCAGAGTGAGACTAAAATCCTCCCAACCCTCTGAGCCAATCAGAGTAAGACTAAACATCCCCCCAGCCCTTTGAGGCAATCAGTCAGATTAAACATCCCCTCAGCCCTCTGAGCCAATCAGAGTCAGATTAAACATCCTCCCAACCCTCTGAGCCAATCAAAGTCAGATTAAACATCCTGCCAGCCCTCTGAGCCAATCAGAGTCAGATTAAACATCCTGCCAGCCCTCCAGTAGGGCGTTGAAAGGGAGAGACAGCAGAACACAGAAAAACAGCGCTGTGGAACATTATATTTGATGAAATAGAACCGAAGTCACACACAGAGCCCTGCCTTTACTCAAAGTGCAGAAAAGCTCTGTTGTGTTTCTGATTGAGGTGATGTATAGATGCATGAATAAATCAAATGCAAAGAAACATCTGAGGGAGGATTTTAGAAAACATCCAATTACAATGGTCGGCTTCCATCCAAGCCAAGTCCCCCCCCCCCCCCCAGAACAAAACATAAATGAATACATTAAGAAATAAATAAATAGAACGCAAATATATGGAACATGGAATCAGAAGTGGGTACATTTCATGTTTCCCACGTAAACACATTTTCTTTGCTTCACAGCACCAATACTAACTAGGTGGACCGCAACAGACTTTACTTTCTCCACAGTATTCCAGGCCAAGAAAGAGCAAAGTGTCCAAAAGTTTCTATAAAAAGATCTGACTTCCTGACCTGGAGCCTGGTACCAACAATTAGAGACACAATGGACAAGGCACTTATGGAGGAGGAAAGAGAGAACTAGAACTGGAGAGAGAGAGAGAGAGAGAGAGAGAGAGAGAGAGAGAGAGAGAGGGAGGGAGAGAGAGAGAGAGAGACGTTTGCACTGACACATTAAATCGGGCAACAATAACTCTGGCAATATGGCCTAGGGAGTCAACCATTAAGAGGACCAGCTGCAAATGAACACGTCACACACACAACACACACACACGAAATTAACACGCCACCTAGGTTAGACTCAACTCCTGTCAGTCTGATGTCATTAAACATGATGACTTGTTGGCATACGCCGCTAATCGACGCGTACTGGTGTGTGTGTGTGTGTGTGTGTGTGTGTGTGTGTGTGTGTGTGTGTGTGTGTGTGTACGCGAACATGTCGTGCGCTTGAGGTGGGCGTTTGAGAGGGAGAGAGCGCGAGCAAGAGAGATAGAGAATGAGGGAGAGCGTGAGAGTGAGGGAGAGAGAGAGAGTGTGTGAGAGAGTGAAATAGGAGAAAAAGAGACAGAGCGACAGAGAGAGTGAGAGAGACAGCGTGTGAGAGAGAGAGAGAGAGAGAGAGAGAGAGAGAGAAAGAGAGAGACAGAGAGAGAGCCCACTTTCTTGGTCTGTCCTGTTTTCTCTGCCTCCAGCACGGCCATTTGAATCCTCTAAGCAGAACCCTTTGGGCCCACCAGCCCAGGGCAGACCACCTAAGAACAGCTGGAGAAGAGCACCCAGATCTGACTGACAGCTAAACAGACTGTGTCCAGCACCACCCGCACCAGAGCTGGATCAGCACCGGGTGAGATTCCTGCTGGTGTTCAGGGCCAGGGAGGGCTGTCCGGGAAATCAGGACGGAGATGCATCCCAAGGAGAACTGCAACAATGTTGTCTTTTTCACTATTCATTTATTCATGCATTCATGCTATACAGTGTGTACGTTTATACAGATGCAAGGGGCGGCATGGTTATTGATGTGATGTCGTTTGGTTGTTTGTTTATAGATAAAATATTTTGGTAATGGATTTGGTTGAAATGATTTTAGTTGCACTAAACTTTCGATACGTTGTACAGGGACAATTCCTCCATGTAATAATGTGTTATATTATTTGTAATTCCTCAAAGCATGAAACATAACATAAACGTTAGGCTGCAGTGAGTCAGCTCCTTCTTTTCTCTGAGACAGTGAGATGAAGAGGATGAGATGAAGAGTCTTTCTGACGGGAGCAGCCGTTAAACGCCTCTCATTTCCTGACGGGGCCCTTAAGTTGCAAAAAGTTCAACTTCGTGGAAGTGAAGGCTCTTTAATATCCGTTGCATAGCAACAGTAAAAAGGCACGTCGTCTAGGTTTAAGGTGGACATGGACTTCTGTAAGGTTATTTACAAGGCTGGCCCAAAAAAAGTGTTTTATTACCATGAATAAATGATCATTTCTATGACAGGAAGTATTGTATGTGCTGGGGGCCTCACCTCATTGGCGTACACCCAGTGGCTATCCTTGGACGCCAAGTTGGTCTCCACCGCCTAAAGGGAGAGAGAGAGGGAGAGAGAGGAGAGAGAGAAGGAGAGAGAGGAGATGGTATAAGGGGATGGACAGAGAGTGTGTGAGTGAAAGAAAGAAAGAAAGAAAGATTGAAAGAGAAAAAACATATTAATACCATAGCAACCACCATATTAATAGCCCAGCATGAAACTTCGCCCCTCCATAGGGTTTGTAAATGAATATATATTCAATGGAATATATGCATAAGTCCCCTATAGCACTGGCAGGCTGTGTTCTGCCGTGTCTCAGAGCAGTAGGTGACGGTGCTGAGGCCTGTCTTAATGGACCAGTGCACAATGATCCCGTCGTATCCGTCGCCATTGCTACATTACAGTCATTAGTTCACCTTCCTGGTGGAGCGATGAAGATGGATGAAGGCCGCTCCACGCGGGCGAATGAGTCGCGGCGCCGCCTCAGTGTCAACCCGGCTTCTTCATCTTCCTTCATCTTCCTCTCTCTCTGCACCTCCATGAACCCCCCGCTCACCATTCATAACTGCTGCCCTCCCACAGCGCTTGCAAACCCCATCGATCGGCTAACCTTGGAGGAGTCGCCATTTCATTTACATGTCCGCTCACTACAAACCGGCTAGGAGCAACTCTCTCTCTCTCTCTCTCTCTCTCTCTCTGTCTCTCTCTCTCTGTCTCTCTCTCTGTCTCTCTCTCTGTCTCTCTCTCTCTCTCTCTCTATGCTTACCACCCTATTTCTCTCGTTCCAGTAGATAGGACATAGGACATAGGACATAGCAGAGCGAGGGGCCCCGTATGCTTTTCAAATAGCTTTTTGATTCAAATGAATATCCCGCCGTTACCGACGGCGATGGCGAAACAAACGCAAACAGCTGTTTCACTTAGCGAGCTGCTTGGCCGTTTTATTTGTCAAAACAACAAGGCCTCAGATCTAACTGATATCGCCTCTCCATAGAGATACCATTTATAGAACAACAAGGTCTCAGATCTAACTGATATCACCTCCCCATAGAGAGACCATATATAAAACAACAAGGTCTCAGATCTAACTGATATCACCTCCCCATAGAGAGACCATATATAAAACAACAAGGTCTCAGATCTAACTGATATCTCCTCCCCATAGAGAGACCATATATAAAACAACAAGGCCTCAGATCTAACTGATATCACCTCCCCAAAGAGAGACCATATATAAAACAAGGCCTCAGATCTAACTGATATCACCTCCCCATAGAGATACCAAACAACAAGGCCTCTGATCTAACTGACATCACCTCCCCGTAGAGAGACCAAACAACAAGGCCTCTGATCTAACTGACATCACCTCCCCATAGAGAGACCAAACAACAAGGCCTCTGATCTAACTGACATCACCTCCCCATAGAGAGACCAAACAAAAAGGCCTCTGATCTAACTGACATCACCTCCCCATAGAGAGACCATATATAAAACAAGGCCTCAGATCTAACTGATAACACCTCCCCATAGAGATACCAAACAACAAGGCTTCTGATCTAACTGACATCACCTCCCCATAGAGAGACCATATACAGGCAGCCCTCAGACAAGGTCCTCACATTGTCGGGATGCTTATTCTGCAATCTGCAATCTCAGCAGTAGAAAAAAAGACAGCGTTAACTCTTTCCACAAAATTAAACCTTCTTGCTGTGACATTCGTGCAGCCGTTTGGACTTTTCCCACTGGTAGCCAAACAAAGCGTGATCCCAAATGGGAGCCATTAGAGTAATGAAGGTGACGGAGCGTGAGTCTGAATCCAGCCCGTCGTATGGCAGAGTGCTGCTGCGTGCGTCGGAGGTGAAGGAGAGGGCATATCTCACTGGAGTTACAGCCCACCTATTAGCATAGTGTGTGTGTGTGTGTGTGTGTGTATGTGTGTGGGGAGGGGGGCACCACCGGGGCAGATGTTAACCTGACAGTGATTTGTAGATCCTGTGTTACTGCCTGCGGAACAGGAGCACACGACGGGGGGTTCCAGGGAGCAGGGGTGTGTGTGTGTGATGTGTGTGTGTGTGTATTTATACATGTGTGTTTTATTTAAATGAGCCTGCGTGTACTAGCTTGTTTGACTGCGTGTGTTTCATGCGTGCGTCCTTGCGTGTGCTTCTATATTCTGTGTGTGTGTGTGTGTGTGTGTATGTGTGTTGGCTTCATGCGCTTGCTCTTGGCGGGGTTTTATAGCGTGCGTGCCAGTGGTCCTGTCCAGTCTAGTCCAGTCCAGTGCTGACTGTTTCCCTGGTAACTCGCGGACAGAGGACCGCCTGTTCCACCGCTGTGCTGCTAGCGAGCGGCCGTCCAAACGGAAGGCGGGAACAAGCATCACTGTGACCTCACGGGACCAGCCTGGCGGGAAC
>JAPMUY010008646.1:95000-100000 GCA_026901105.3 Galaxias olidus | reverse complement strand
CATTCCCCATCTCACTAAGTCAACGGTCCTATGTGACATTGAACAGAATTACAGCTCCCATCTGTCGCATTGGCCCCTTCCACCTGACACACACACACACACACACACACACACACACACACACACACACACAGACAGAGGTGGGTTAGACAGAGCGTTACAAAACACACGCTGGCCAAATAGTCAAACCTAATGTGTGCGTGTAAAGAGAAGCACAGTGACATCCAAAGGCAGGGAGGAGGTGCGGAGTGTGTGTGTGCGTGTGTGGTGGTGGTGGGGGAGGGGGGTAAGGAGTTGGTGGGGGGGGGGGGGTTTGCAGGTGTGAACTGCAGGCCAAGGGGGATGCCAAACGTACTATAATAACATGCATAGCTGCCTTAGAGCATAGCTGCCTTAAAGCATAGCTGCATTGGAGCATAGCTGCATTGGCGCATAGCTGCCTTAGAGCATAGCTGCCTTAAAGCATAGCTGCATTGGAGCATAGCTGCATTGGAGCATAGCTGCCTTAGAGCATAGCTGCCTTAAAGCATAGCTGACTTAAAGTATAGCTGCCTTAAAGCATAGCTGCCTTAAAGCATAGCTGCCTCATAGTATAGCTGCCTTAGAAGTATAGCTGCGTTAGGAGTATGGCTGCCTAAGAGTATAGCTGCCTTAGGAGTATACTGCCTTAAAGTATAGCTGCCTTAAAGTGTAGCTGCCTTAGAGTATAGCTGCCTTAGAGTGTAGCTGCCTAAGAGTATAGCTGCCTTAGGAGTATAGCTGCCTTAGAGTATAGCTGCCTTAGAGTATAGCTGCCTTAAAGCAACCGTCTTGCATTATAGATGATCTCCCGTATCTTGGCAGAGGAAAGAAGTTGAATTCACATTTCTACAAGGTGCCTCTATGTACATTTGGATGTGCCATTAACTAGAGAAACACTAGAGATTAATCGAGTGAATCCTTGATTATGCCCCAGTTGAGACCTTTAATATTGCAAAATTGATTTAGTTAGTGGTCCAAGTAATCAATGTTGGAGAAAATGTTTACAGCAGCAGGAGATCTGTCTTTCGTCTGACGTCAGACTTGCATAGAGAAGAAGTGATGAAACAGCAAATCTTAACCAAATCAACATGTGTGTTGCTATTTTGAATCTGTACATAATAACAACGCAAACTAAAGTTCAAGCTTTTGAGCTGTTTCAAGTCAGTCATGTGTTCCATACCATACTTTCTGTGCAGTAGCTCAAAGATAATAACAAGATCTTTTGAGCAGCACAATACTTGTCTTGACTTGACAAGCACTCTAAGATACGTGAAATAATCTTTCTAATAAACTCCATCCATCCATTTTCCGCCGCTTATCCGGGGCTGGGTCGCGGTGGCAGCAGGCTAAGAAGGGTAGTCCAGACGTCCTTCTCCCCAGCAACGTTTTCCAGCTCCTCCTGGGGGATCCTGAGGCGTTCACAGGACAGTTGAGATATATAATCTCTCCAGCGTGTTCTGGGTCTTCCCCAGGGTCTCCTACCAGCAGGGCGTGCCCGGAAAACCTCCAACGGAGGCGCCCAGGAGGCATCCTAATCAGATGCCCGAATCACCTCATCTGGCTCCTTTCGACGCGAAGGAGCAGCGGCTCTACTCCGAGCTCCCTCCGGATGACCGAGCTCTTTACCCTGTCCCTAAGGCTGGGCCCAGCCACCCTACAGAGGAAACACATTTCAGCCGCTTGTACTCGCGACCTCATTCTTTCGGTCACTACCCAAAGCTCATGGCCATAGGTGAGGGTCGGAACGTAGACCGACTGGTAAATCGCGAGCTTCACCTTTCGGCTCAGCTCCTTCTTCACCACGACGGTCAGGTACAACGCCCTGTCTAATAAACTCCATACACATAACTCACCTGCAAAAAAAAACAAAAAAAACTCTACATGAAACTGAAAGTGTTTGATTGCTTTCAATAGGGCAGGATTAGCAGAGGTGCTTTCAGGTGACCAGATGGCTATAGCAGCTCCCCACGGGACCACTTCCTCTCCACTGAGGCCATTAGCTCAACATAATGGATCACAAAGCCTGTGTGTTCATTCTCGGCCCCTTAGCACGGAACAGGAGTCTTCAGAGCGACGTTTATGAAAGTGATTTTTATTTGGGAAAGTGTGAATAATTTAGATGAGCCCCTCAGCCTGTGTTAACTTCAAGGCGGTGAGCGGATGATACATCCTAACTGCAGCCCTTCCCCTTCACTAATCCTGTTGAGGACGAAGAACCATCTTAAAGTCTTCTTCACTCCTAACAAACTCTACTCAGTGAAACTAGCGACCTGGGAACGCTTGGCTGGGAAAAGTAGCACAGCAAAGGAACGAGGACAAAGAGAAAGTTTGGACTGATTGTTCTTTTCATTTGTGAACGACAGGCCCAAATGAAGAGCCCCCTTTCCCCTTCACAGTGAGAGGTGGCCCCCCCCCCCCCCCCCCCCCCCCCCCCCCCCCCCCCCCCCCCCCCCCCCCCCCCCCCCCCCCCCCCCCCCCCCCCCCCCCCCCCCCCCCCCCCCCCCCCCCCCCCGGCGCGGAGGACTGACATGCCTCTCTTCTTCTCTCTTTCTCCCTGCAGAGCCCCTAGGACGCGCATGATGAGTTCCTGTTAAACACGCCCAGGCTGTCTGAGCCAATCAAAGCCCTCCGGCACTGAGGGACTGTTCAAACCTTCCCTCAGAGAAGACATCACTACCCACCAGGTAGGAGAAACACACACACACACACACACACACACACACACACACACAGGCTCTGTGACGGAGGGCCAGGCGCTATGAGGATGTGATGAGTGAAAACACGGCAGACAACAAAAGCCATTGCTTTAAGATGGAGGCCTCATCACCAAACAGAACCCCTGCTTTAAGATAATAATGTAATGATAATAATTCATTTTATTTTGTTTTTAGCGCTTTTTTCGAGACTCAAGCACTTTACACAAATTGGTCGCCAATTAATTACATGGAACAACAAATGTACCGACAGCTATCAAACACAACACTCAGTCTGAGTGATACCACGGCAGCCAATTTGCGCCAGACTTGCTCACCCAACATATAACGACGGACTTGCTCACACACATAGGACACACAGACCGACTCCAGGTGAATTGGCAGTGACTGGTCAGGGCACTGGTAGGAGAATGGAGCATGTTTTTTGATGGTGGGAGGAAACCGGAGTACCTGGAAGAAACCCACACAAACACGAGGAGAACATGCAAACTCCACACAGAAAGGCCATTGGGTCAAGTGGGGTTTGAACCCAGGACCTTCTTGCTGTGAGGCACCAGTGCTAACCACTGAGCCACCGTGCTGCCCAAAGATGGAGGAATAATCATCACCAAACAGAACCCTTGCTTTAAAATCATCCACATCTCAGCTCCAATCTGTGACCAATATATTACCCTAGCCTGTTCTTCCCAACTGAACTGTTTTCATCCAATCTCTCTTACATCTCTCAAAGATACTGTTACCAGCATGAAGCCTACCATGTGCCCCCTAGATTTTGTTCCCACTCGCCTGATAAAGGAGACCTTTAACACAATTGGTCCCAGTATTCTTGCCATTGTAAATAGCTCCCTGGCCTGCGGCTCTGTCCCATCTTGTTTCAAACACGCCGTGGTCCAGCCCCTAATAAAAAAAAAAACCTGGATTGCACAGCGCTTAGCAACTACATACCCATTTCAAAACTGCCTTTCTTATCCAAGATACTAGAAAAGGTAATTATGTCCCAGTTGGTACCTTATCTAGAACAACACCATATTCTAGATAAATTCCAGTCAGGTTTTAGGGGGGCACACAGCACGGAGCCTGCATTATTGAAAGTCTATAATGACCTGCTCCTCACTGTCGACTCTGGAGATTGAGCCATTTTAGTTCTTCTTGACCTCAGTGCTGCTTTTGACACAGTGGATCATACTATTCTTATTGACCACCTTGAGCATGGGCTTGGCATAAAAGGCACTGCCCTGGACTGGTTTAGCTCATATCTTCAAAACAGAACTTTCTCAGTCAACATAAGAAATTCCTCCTCTCCCCCTACCAACCTACTCTATGGAGTTCCACAAGGTTCCATTCTGGTCCCTGTCCTCTTCTCCTTTTAGATGTTGCCTCTGAGTAAGATAATCCAAAAACACATCTCCTATCACTTTTACGCTGATGACACTCAGCTATACCTTCCTCTAAAACCCAACTTTCAGTCCAATTTAAATTCTCTTATACAATGCCTTGAGGACGTTAAATGCTGGATGGCTCACAATTTTCTCCAGTTAAATGAAAACAAATCGGAAGTTGTTCTCTTTGGTCCCTCTAACTCCATTAACTTAATTACTAGGAATTTAGGTAATCTTTCCTCCTATTTAAAACCCCACTCCAAGACCAGGCTTTTGACTGGATCTAAGCACTTTGGTCAGCTCTGCCTGTTTTAAATGTGCTCTATAAATAAACATGATTTGATTTTATTTGATTTGAAAATGGAGGACTCATCACCAAACAGAACCTCTGCTTTAAGAAGGAGGAATCCTCACCAAACAGAACCCCTGCTTTAAGATGGAGGACTCATCACCAAACAGAACCCCTGCTTTAAGAAGGAGGAATCATCACCAAACAGAACCCCTGCTTTAAGATGGAGGCCTCATCACCAAACAGAACCACTGCTTTAAGATGGAGGACTCATCACCAAACAGAACCCCTGCTTTAAGATGGATGACTCGTCACCAAACAGAACCCCCGCTTTAAGATGGATGACTCGTCACCAAACAGAACCCCTGCTTTAAGATGGAGGACTCATCACCAAACAGAACCCCTGCTTTAAGATGGAGGACTCATCACCAAACAGAACCCCTGCTTTAAGATGGAGGACTCATCACCAAACAGAACCCCTGCTTTAAGATGGAGGACTCATCACCAAACAGAACCCCTGCTTTAAGATGGAGGACTCATCACCAAACAGAACCCCTGCTTTAAGATGGAGGACTCATCACCAAACAGAACCACTGC
>JAPMUY010008646.1:77500-90000 GCA_026901105.3 Galaxias olidus | reverse complement strand
TAACATCTGTGCCTGACTGATCTGCACTGGTAAAACTCAGCGCTAAACCAGTACAAACCATTACAACTGTGGGCTGACTGAGAAAGCTGAACCAGTACAAACCATTACAACTGTGGCCTGACTGATACAGCTGAACCAGTACAGACCATTACAACTGTGCCTGACTGATACAGCTGAACCAGTACAGACCATTACAACTGTGGCCTGACTGAGAAAGCTGAACCAGTACAGACCATTACAACTGTGCCTGACTGATACAGCTAAACCAGTACAGACCATTACAACTGTGGCCTGATTGATACAGCTAAACCAGTACAGACCATTACAACTGTGGCCTGACTGATACAGCTAAACCAGTACAAACCATTACAACTGTGCCTGACTGATACAGCTGAACCAGTACAGACCATTACAACTGTGCCTGACTGAGAAAGCTAAACCAGTACAGACCATTACAACTGTGCAGTACAGACCAGTACAGACCATTACAACCATATTTCCTTTGTAATGATCCAGGAGGTTATTATAGAAAGACACTCCCTGCCTGTAGACTAATATGATTGACATCACCGCCTTATAACGCCTCCTCCACTGACGATGATGACCGGTAACTCGTACAGGTTTACCCAAAGACCTCCGAGATAAAAGTCTTCCTACGTTACACTCGTCGTTCTAATCAGCAGAAAATATGAGCCGTATATGAAAAGACAGTTACATAAGTTGCATTAGCAATATCTCAAGTGTCCCTGCCAAGCAAAGAGGTAACTGTTGCAGGGTAAAAAGATTATTGACAAATCCTTTGAACCACTGAGCTGGCTAAACAAAGAGAGGTCATTTGGAGTGAGCAATAATGATCAGAGAAAAGGCCCAGTGGATACTTCATATTCTCCACTTAAAAATACAAAGATGGGTTATGTAACGTGTTGTTTGGAAGAGAATTTAAATGAAAGGTCTATGAATGTGTGTGTGTGTGTGTGTGTAGTCTGCCCCCAAAGTGTGTGTGTGTGTGTGTGTGTGTGTGTGTGTGTGGATGCGCCGTGTGTGTGTGTGTGTGTTCGTATGTGTGTGTGTGTGTGTGTGTGTGCGCATTCGTATGTGTGTGTGGATGTGTGTGTGTGTGTGTGTGCATTCATATGTGTGTGTTTGTATGTGTGTGTACGTTCGTGTGTGTGTGTACGTTTGTATGTGTGTGTGTGTGTGTGTGTGAGTTCGTATGTGTGTGTGCGTGTATGTACGTTCGTGTGTGTGTGTGTGTGTGTGTGTGCGTTCGTATGTGTGTGTGTGTGTATGTACGTGTGTGTGTGTGTGTATGTACGTGTGAGTGTGTGTGTGTGTGTGTGTGTGTGTGTATGTACGTTCGTGTGTGTGTGTGTGTGTGTGTGTGTGTGTGTGTGTGTGTGTGTGTGTGAGACAGATAAAGAGTGCCTGAGTTGGGGTGGAATAAAGGCACTGTGAGGTTCCTGGCGACTAGCAGGCAAGGCGGATGCCAGGTGGAGCAGAGCTTAATGGGGGAGCCGGAGTGAAGGGGGAGTAAGGAGGGGAGTGAAGGGGGAGTACTGTATGTTAACGACTCTGTCAGACACTCTAATGACTAATGATCTCTTTCATCCCATAGCAGCTAGCTGTAAACATCGGATTAAAAATACACCGAGGTGAGAGGGACGGTGGGAGACAGAGAGAGAGTGAGGGAGAGGGTGGAGAGAGAGAGAGAGAGAGAGAGAGAGAGAGAGAGAGAGAGAGAGAGAGAGAGAGAGAGAGATGGAGAGAGATAGAGCGAGGGGGGTGCACAGGGAGGTGAGAGGGATGGAGTGAGAGAGAGAGGGATGAAGTGAGAGAGCGAGGGATGAGTGAGAAACAGAGAGAGAGAATAACGTAGAGGAAGGATGATGAAGTGCCAGAAAGAGAGAGGGAGAAAGAAAGAGAGAGAACGGCTCTTTTTTGGGGAAGCTATTACATTATGTAAAATCTGGACTGTTATAAAAGTAGCATTTGATACAACTTTCTTTTAGAAGTTTTCTCATCTACCAAATTATTAGTACCTAATACCTAATGAATTTTATACCATTTTACAATCAGAATCAAAGGATTTGAAGTCCTTCTGGTGGTTTTAACACCAGACATTGATATTGCCAAGGCCAGACACAAATCTAGGAGAATGTACAATTAGATTCTAATCTAAAACATGGTTATAATTCATTTGTGGCATCTCTTTAGAAGTGTGTGTTCAATTTTACATGGAACAGTGGATCTGACCCACTCAGTCGATTACAGCATCAACAAAACCCTGCACCTGTGGCTTCTTCGTCATATAAACATTTCTCTCTTTCGAATGGTGCCTGATAACTTTCCTCTCCGACGAGCACACCTAATGGAAGCCTGAAGACAGGAACAGACGAAGCCAATGGACCTCCAGACATCCTGCATGCGTCGTTGTTGTCTTCGTCAGCGAGGGGCATGCTTTCTCTGGGTCAAAGGTCATCTCTCCCAACTGGCCAATAGAAACCTCTGCTAATCAGTGCAACATACCCAGTGGAACACTGTGTGTGTGTGTGTGTAGGTGTGAGAACGGGAACTGGCTGGCACACACACACACACACACACACACACACACACACACACACACACACACACACACACACACACACACACACACACACACACACACACACACACACACATCCTAACACACACACACACACACACACACACACAGACAGAGACTGCTCAGTGACGTTGAATGGACTCCCTCAGGCTGAATAAGGAACAGGGAGAATATGGCCGTTGTGTAGATGGGACCTAATGGTCTGGGTCTTCAGAGGTGTCAACATTACGACTAGAAGTCTGACATCTCCGCTTCTTTAAAAGCCACTATAGGCAACTTTTTTATGTTCACGGATTAGCGGGACATTTCTTCTCATAGCACATTGTAATGTCTATGGGAGAATGAAAAAAAAATCACAGTTCAGATCAGTCCTCTTGAAGTCTCAATGTTTAACACTAATTTTGTCTGCAACCGTGAAGGATCTCCCATGAAACTGTGATGAATTCCTATTTGGCACAAAGAAGTGCGTCACTAAATCAGGAAGAGATGCCGATACTTAGCACAGTAGTAGTAGTATAGTCGTTGATCATGCTACCAATATGCAGTGACCACGAGCATTCTGCATGTCTTCTTTGCGACGGTTAGGGAAAATAATTACATTATTAATTAATAATAAGCAAACAGTCGCCAAATCCACCTCCTAAAGATAAACTTCCTCCAGTCACTTTAAAAGCCTTTTTAGTCTGGTTATAGTAGCATTTAGACAGAGAACCTTGGCTAACGGTTTTCAAAGAGACCAATTAAGGCTTATTTTTTCTTCTTAACGAGCCACTTTTTTCCACTGAGCAAATCTCATCTACCTGGCCCAATGCGGAACTCCATCAGACCCAAAATGACTATCAGTGACTATACTGCTAACATATCTTTTACGGTCACCGGGGGCAACCGCTGCAGTGCCACCACATTACTAGAATCATTTAAAGGAATTCAAATGGTTATGTAAATGGTGATAAACGCTAATTCAGAATGGTAATGTTGGTCACCTCTTTTTAAGAAACCACCACAACGCTGATTAGCACTTATCAAACTAACTTAACGCTTAAAGTTATGGCACAGAAGTACATTCGTGCCTTATCAGCAGTTTGACAAACTTTTCCGTAAATAATGTAGCTGGTTTCAAAGCGGTAACATATTTCGATGAATGTATCCACGCTCCAGAGATTGCTGGTGAAACACACGAAAGAAACTGGATACAATGGAAATATTAAACGTGTATATTGGTAACATTTGGGATGGAGCTTTTATTTGATTGAATATCCGCCCGGGTTTAATACCACGTTAGGCCTTAGGTGGTACGCAGAATATTGCTTCAGGGCCACGGGGAACCCACACTTGGAAGTTGGGGCCTGCTTTTACCAGAGTAAATCAACCAAAACGTGGTTCTTTCATATTGCTTATTGAGATAACGCATTCCCATCATCTCCAAGGTAAAAAAATACATAAATATCATGAGCTTTCAAAATGCATATCTCAATGTCCCGCCCACATATCTGTGAAACCTTGTTCGCACAAAGCCCACATTGACGACACATGAAAGAAAGAAAAAACATGAATATGTATGGCATGGATATAGACAGACATAAAGGTGTCCTGCTGTGTTGCTCCTACTTTGAGCTAAGAACAGGAGGCAGAGAGGAGCTTAGTGGGGGAGCAAAATATCACACAAAACCTATTTCCTGGTCATCCAGTTCCGCCCACATCACTTTGGTGACTTGGCTCGCCAGCGGATCAAAGAGGCCTATTTCATTTGACGCTCTTATGTGGTAATTTGTGGTTACAAAAGCCAAATAAAGCATGAATTGAACGGGGCTTCTATTGTTGCTACTGACAACAGGCTATAGTCAGCTCGACGTCGGCTATCTTTGGTGGGGGAGAAACACTGCCAACTGCCAACAAGATGGCTGACCCATTGCTTTTTATAGCCGGTCGCCATTAGGAAATAATACATCAGATATTATCATGTAAAACATCTATCACCCATTCTAATTTTCCATGGTTTCTAAGTGTGTGGACTTTTTGTCTGTGTGTGTGTGTGTGTGTGTGTGTGTGTGTGTGTGTGACATTGACCCTATTCGACATCCCCGTTGACCAGTAATTTGAGTGTGTACGCTGTGTACTGGATGCAACATTCTTCTCTCCAATACGAAGGCTTTGCCGTTACCATGAGATCTCCCGCAGTATATTTTTTCTTTCAGTCTACCACGTGAGGGTAGTGCAACATTCCCCAACACATTGCAATCTCACGGACCTTTCTGAAAACATCTAAAGAAAACCAAAAACACTGTGTGTAACTCCATCACACGCTGGGAGAGAAAGAGACAAAGTAAGATGAATAGGATGAAGAAGTATCAAACTAACTTTGACATGAGATTACAGTGAGCTTGTGTACACCCCCTCACATGTACTGTGTTATCCGATTATAGAACCCAAACTCTTGATATACCCACACCTGTATAGCCTATGAAAGGAAATCTTGAAAAAAAGTAATACAATATGTTTGCCCAAAATTGGGATAGGCATTTAAACAAGGTGCTTACAGTATATAGTACGTAGTCGGACTCAGTGGAGAAGAAATGGGGATTTCAGATCAACGTGGAGAATGGGTGTGTGTGTTTGGCTAACGGATTGACAGACATTTGTAAATGAGAATAATGTGATTCAATTTGAGGTATGGCGTAAAGTATATGTGTGAACATTAAAACTAGTTAACTTTAATTATAATCACAGAATGAGAAACAAAAAGGATTTGGGCTGTTCCATTATTTTGGTTGTTATCGTTAAAATGCTCGCACTAACGCTGGCTACACGGAGCAGAATTCATACAACTCAAATTCCCAAAAAATCAACAAAGCAAATCATTAAGCATGTAATTACCACAACAACGTCTCATTGAAACTAAATTCCTCCGCAGTTAACGAGCAGACTGAAGCCTGTTTCATGGACACAGTGACTACTGTAAGTCCCAGATGGGTCAGTAAATCTTCCCCCGGCAACAAAGGTACTGCACTCCACCGTGATTGGTGCTTTGGGCTGACACTTATAACCAGGTTTTAGAGGTCAGCCAATAAAGGCTGACCACTTGATTACCCGCTTTTTAATGTAGGAAGCGTTTGGCCTCTGCCGCCATCGCCCCCGCTGAGGGGAAAGAAATAAAACGTCACCCGAGAGCTTCAGCGTTTTCAATAACGCTAAGCATGTCGGAAAATCACAAACATCAATCAACATTTATCACCTTGAGGCCCGGCGTGAATATTTGTGTTTTATTGGGGCTGGGTAGCGGGGGACGGGGCCGGGGGCAGTAGAGGGGGGTCGTTGTCAGGGAAACACAGGAGGGGCCAGTCTAACAGTGTTAAGGACGTTTCCCTCTGCCTGGGTTTTAAAGGACAGGGTGACATTTACCCGCCTGCCGTCTATGTCAGAGAGGGTGGCAGATATTTTTAGGCTGAGCTAAAAATAGTGGTTTTACACCGAGCGAGCGAGCAGCATCTGGATTCATAGCACAGCATAAAACTCCTGCTGGACGGGCCTGCACATTAGAAACTGTCATCCCTGAGGACCAGACAGGGGTGCTACTCAGCTTGGTGTCCGGAATGTGAACATATGTATACACATAGAAAGAAAGAGGGAGAGAGTGAGTGAGAGAGAGAGAATGAGAGATAGAGATATATAGAGAGAAAGACAGAGAGAGAGCGAGAGAGAGAGAGAGAGAGAGAGAGAGAGAGAGAGAGAGAGAGAGAGAAAGAGAGAGAAAGAAAGGGAGTGAGAGAGAGAAAAAAGAAAGAGAGAGAGAGTCAGAGAGGGAGTTTCCCATCCTCCTCGTCTCCTTAATCATCATCATCATCCTCATTATCAATGAGCAGCCATGATGGGTTTGTCCTCTAAAGGGATCTGGGATGATTCATCATCAAAATGTGCTGCAAACAAATCAGGTCACGGTCTCTCTCTCTCTCCCTCTCTTTCTCTACCTCTCTCTCTTCTCTCTCTTTCTCTCCCTCTCTCTCTCTCTCTCTCTCTCTCTCTCTCTCTCTCTCTCTCTCTCTCTCTCTCTCTCTCCTCTCTCTCTCTCTCTTTCTCTCCTCTCTCTCTCTCTCTCTCTCTCTCTCTCTCTCTCTCTCTCTCTCTCTCTCCTCTCTCTCTCTCTCTCTCTCTCTCTCCCTCTCTCTCTCTCTTTCTCTCCCTCTCTCTCTTTCTCTGTCCTTTTCTCCACCTCCCTCTCTCTCTTTCTCTCTTTCCATTCCTCCTTCTTAATCACAGTCCCTCACTCAAAACACTGCCGGTTTAAACCTCTGAGAATTCTTATGAAAAGGCAAATTACCAGTAATATCTATCCATCAAGACAAATGCTTGCCGAGTGCATCCGTTACCGTTTGAATAGCTGAACTCGGGGACGCAGCAATTTTTCCTCATTATTTATCCGCTCAGTGGGGAATATTCACCCAGGGAGGCGTTTCATTCCCGATACTGCTTTTTGAAACAATCCACTCTGTGAGAAGGTGCTGAGCTGGTTACTTTGGTTTGAACAGCCTTTGCAATACATGCACAAGACCAACTTGCCGCAGATAGTTTAGGACACATGAGGAGGAGTAGGATGAAGAACCACAAAGGGTCAAAGACTCACAGAGGAGAAGAGGGAAATGCAGCATGAGAGGGGGGGGGGGGGAGAAAGAAGAACGATGAGAGGGGGAGACAGAGAGAGCAGGAGGAGATGGAGGAGGAGGAGGAGAAGGACAGAGAGGGTAGAAGGAGGAGAGATGGAGGAGGAGGAGGGAGACAGAGAGTGCAGGAGGAGGAGGAGGAGGAGAAGGGAGACAGAGAGATTAGGAGGAGGAGAGATGGAGGAGGAGGAGGAGAGAGCAGAGAGAGCAGGAGGAGATGATGAGAAGGAGGAGGAGGGAGACAGAGAGCAGGAGGAGGAGATGAGGAGGAAAAGGAGGAGAGGAGAGGAGGGAGACAGGGAGAGGGTAGGAGGAGATGAGATGGAGGACAGTGACGGATGGCCAGGGACGCCAGCCTCCATTTGTCCTCTTCTTATCGTGAGGAGATGGCTAATGGAGGAGAGGAGGAACGCTTTGGGGGTCAGAGAGAGAGAGAGAGAGAGAGAGAGAGAGAGAGAGAGAGAGAGAGAGAGAGAGAGAGAGAGAGAGAGAGAGACAGAGAGAGAGAGAGAGAGACACAGAGAGAGAGATAGAGAGACACAGAGAGAGAGAGAGAGAGAGAGACACAGAGAGAGAGAGAGAGAGAGCAATGGAGGAGAGGAGGAACCGAGAGAGGGGGTCAGGGAGAGAGAGAGAGAGAGAGAGAGACACAGAGAGAGAGAGCAGTGGAGGAGAGGAGGAACAGAGAGAGGGGGTCAGAGAGAGAGAGAGAGAGAGAGAGAGAGAGAGAGAGAGAGAGAGAGAGAGAGAGAGAGACTGAAAAAATATAGGATGGTCAGAGAGAGAGAGAGAGAGAGACAGAGAGAGAGAGAGCAGTGGAGGAGAGAGAGGAACAGAGAGAGGGGGTCAGAGAGAGAGAGAGAGAGAGAGAGAGAGAGAGAGACAGAGAGAGAGAGTGGAGAGAGAGAGAGAGAGAGAGGGGTCAGAGAGACAGAGAGAGAGAGAGCAGTGGAGGAGAGGAGGAACAGAGAGAGGGGGTCAGAGAGAGAGAGAGAGACACACAGAGAGAGAGAGAGACACAGAGAGAGAGAGCAGTGGAGGAGAGGAGTAACAGAGAGAGGGGGTCAGAGAGAGAGAGAGAGAGAGAGAGAGAGACACACAGAGAGAGAGAGAGCAGTGGAGGAGAGGAGGAACAGAGAGAGGGGGTCAGAGAGAGAGAGAGAGAGAGAGAGAGACACAGAGAGAGAGAGCAGTGGAGGAGAGGAGGAACAGAGAGAGGGGGTCAGAGAGAGAGAGAGAGATTTCTATATTTCTAAAAATAATAAATATTTCTACAAATATTTGAAGAACCCAATAAACAACCAACCGAACCTTGTGTGTTGTACAATTTAAAAAAGCCATATAGATGGGCAACAGACAGCCCAGAAAAATTCATTACGGCACTGAACTAATATTACAAATGAGATATCTAATTTAATTAATAGACTGTATGTATCTGACAGGGATGGCGTTAACATAGCCACTCCAGATATTGGCATGATCTTTCAGAAGGCAGCACTGATTGGTGGTATTCTAAAGAATACAAAGAAACACACCAAAAAGAAGCTCAATGATAAATGGTTTGATTATGAATGGAAAACCACAAGAAAGAATTTAAGAAAACTATCTAACTTGAAACATTGTAATCCAGACAACCCAAACATACGTCTGCAATATCATGAATCTCTAAAACCCTATAAACATATCATCAGAAAGAAAGAAAATAATTATACCTACCAAACATTGGAAGAAATTGAAAATGCTATTGATCAAAATCAGTTTGGGGACATGTGGAATAATTTGAGCACTACCAAACAACAGGCATTGCCTTTTCAAAATACCACAATTTGGAAAACACATTTTGAAGGTCTCTATAAAGACATCCCTTCCCATGAAATTAACCCAAGTCACAACCTGATCAAAGAAAAGCTCAATGATTTAGAATCCACCATAAAACATAACATGAATCCACTTGATTTCCCAATTTCAGGTGAAGAATTGGCTGAAAAAACGAAATCCCTAAAAACAAAGAAGGCTTGTGGTCCAGACAATATAAAAAATGAAATGCTCAAATTCAGCACTCCTGCATTACAGGATGCTATTCTAAAACTATTTAACATTGTATTAAGCTCTGGTTGCTTTCCTGACATATGGAGCCAAGGTCTTATTTCCCCCAATTTATAAGAGTGGAGACAAATTGGACCCTAATAATTACCGAGGCATCTGTGTGAGCAGTAATCTGGGGAAGTTATTTTGCAGCATTATAAACAAAAGAATGACAAACTTCCTTAACAAACACAATGTCTTGAGCAAAAGTCAAATTGGCTTTCTACCAAAACATCGCATAACAGATCACATCCACACTCTGCACACACTAATTGGAAAATATGTGCACCAGTCAAAAAATGGTAAAATATTTGCTTGCTTTGTCGATTTCAAAAAAGCATTTGATTCTATTTGGCATGAAGGTTTATATTACCGACTGCTTCAATGTGGTTTTGGAGGCACGGTATATGATCTTATCAAATTTATGTATTCGGAAAACAAGTGCGCAATAAAAATTGGCAATAAACATACAGAATTCTTCACTCAGAGAAGAGGTGTCCGCCAGGGCTGTAATTTGAGTCCAACATTGTTCAATATTTATATTAATCAATTAGCGGTACAGCTGGACCAATCTACAGCCCCGGGCCTCTTTCTCCAAGATAGAGAAGTCAAATCACTGTTCTATGCAGATGACCTGGTGCTGCTGTCTCCAACAGAACAGGGACTACAGCAGCACCTAGACCTGCTGGAACAGTACTGCCAGAACTGGGCCCTGGCAGTAAACCTGAAAAAGACCCAGGTCATGATCTTCCAAAAAAAGCCCAGATGTCAGGAACTAAGACATCAGTTCAATCTGGGAACCACCGCCCTAGAGCACACAATGAGCTATGTCTACCTTGGCCTAACAATTTCGGCATCAGGCAGTTTCACTATGGCAGTGAATGCATTGAAAGAAAAAGCTCGTAGAGCCTACTATTTAATAAAACGCAAATTCTATAAAATCAGTATTCCAGTCAAAATATGGTGTAAAATATTCGACAGTGTTATTCAACCAATTGTACTTTATGGAAGTGAAATATGGGGTCCACTCAGTCACCATAGCTACACTAGATGGGACAAGCATCCAACAGAGACCTGCATGCAGAAATTTGTAGAAATATCTTAAATGTCCAAAGAAAAACACCAACAAATGCATGCAGGGCAGAATTAGGCCGGTTCCCATTGATGATAAGCATTCAAAAAAGAGCGCTAAATTTCCTGATGCATCTAAGATCTAGTCCTGAAGACTCGCTTCACTTTAAAGCACTCAAAACCCAAGAACTGAACCCTAAGAAGAGTCCCCTCAGCCAGTTGGTGCTGAGACTGACTAATCATGTTCAACTACACTCTCACACTAACACTGCTTTAGAAATACAATTTAGTGTCAATCAAATTATCAAACAAAGCAAAGAGTCCTATTTGGAACATTGGAATCAAGAAACTAAAACTCAAAGCAGATTGGACTGTTACCATTCCCTGAACAGAGAATATAAATTGGCTGAATATCTCTCCACTGTCAAGCAGAGGCAGATCCTTACCAAGTACAGGCTAAGTGACCACCATTTGGCAATCGAAAAAGGGAGATTTAAAAAATCATGGCTTCAAAAAGAGGAAAGGATATGTGGTCACTGCAAGACAGCTGAGGTTGAAACAGAGATGCACTTCCTTTTAACATGTGAAAAATTCAAAAACACAAGACAGCAATACTTTCCCAAATTTGAAGAACTAATACCAAATTTTAATAAACTAAATGACAACTACAAATTCAGAGCTCTCCTAGGAGAGGATAATAATGTGGCAAACTTGCTGCAAAGTACATTTATATATGCCACAACCTGAGGGATAGTGAGTGATCAACATACATACATGCACACACACATAAAAATTACAATTCAGAAACAGATACATTAAACACATACATGCAACACAACACAAACAGGGAAACAAGTGATGCAGGACACACACACACACACACACACACACACACACACACAGGCCCACAACACACTGCATTTAGTTTGTACAGTACCTGAGTATTAATGTTTTTACACAAATGCATTTGTAATTGTTTCATTCTTTTTTAAACTATCTGTCTTATTGTGATCTATGCAAACCAATCTAAAATTGCATTTGTATTATTTTGTAAACTGCTTTGGCAATATTGTCTACTTGTGTACAGTCATGCCAATAAAGCATTGAAATCGAAAATTGAAATAGAAAATTTAATTGAGAGAGAGAGAGAGAGAGAGAGAGAGAGAGAGAGAAGGAGCGAGAGAGAAAGAGCAGAGAGAGAGATGAAAGAGAGAGCGAGAGGGGGGGGCGGGGAGGACAGTGGAGGAGATAAACTCAATGTGGCCTTTCAACTCTGACCCCTCCGCAGAGTGATGCCGGCTCCTAAGCCCTAACCCCTCTTCCCCTCTCTGTTGGTCTCTCCATCTTTCTCTCCCTATCTCTACACTAAAGACACGTTCACCCCTCTGTTCCCTTTCCTCCTCTCTCTCTCTCTCTCTCTCTCTCTCTCTCTCTCTCTCTCTCTCTCTCTCTCTCTCTCTCTCTCTCTCTCTCTTTTATTCCTTCCCTCAAAGCGTCTCTCTTCCCTCACAGAGACATACGTCCTCTCTGTCTCCCTGTCTCTCTGTCTCTCACCAGCCAGGGATCCTGTATGGTGGTATGGACTGTGTGTGTGTTTACCATGTATTTTAATAACTTTATTTAACCAGGTAAGTCAGCTGAGAACTGATTCTCTTTTACATTGACAACCTGGACCAAGTGGCAGGTAACAAGACAACACACACACAACACATCCACAACACATACATACATATGAAATAAATACAAATATAAAAAATAAATAAAACATTTGGCATTTGGCATAAACAATTACCAAGTTGCACGAGTACAGGAGTCTATCAGTAATGAGTCTATCAGGCCATTAGCCAAAGCTGGTTCATTCCAGCTCACTCCAGTGCCATTCCAGCTCACTCCAGTGCCATTCCAGCTCACTCCAGTGCCATTCCAGCTCCCGTTAGCTTCTGTCTCCATTAGGGTTAGGGTTAGGGTTAGGGTTAGGGTCAGAGACGACGGTAAGTTCACTAAGCTTCTTTTGCATTTGATTGAATCTCAGTGGCAGATTGTGTCATGACTGTCCGTCTGGCAGCGGCCTTGGTCTATTGAAAAGA
>JAPMUY010008646.1:45000-72500 GCA_026901105.3 Galaxias olidus | reverse complement strand
ACACACACACACACACACACACTGACACACAGTAATACAAACACACACACACACACACACAAACACACAGAGGAATCCACCACTGTCAGTCGCACCCATCAAGGTCATCCAGATAGTAGCAGACAATTTATTACTTTATAGGGCTTTGGATTGGTGCACACACAGGTGCACACACACACACACACACACACACACACACACACACACACACACACAGGCCACACAGACAATCTCGACATCTACTATCTCCGACCGACTCCGAGTGTGTCTTACAAGCAATAACCCTCCAATATAAAGAGAGACACAGCGCTCGGGCCGCCAGGATTCAACATGGACGTGTCTCAATGTTCTGTCAGTGACACCAGAGGAATGAAACCCAGTGAGAGGGTGTTTTCATGTCAGCTGCTGCTTTTCCAGAACGATCTGCTCACGAGTATCAAAACAAGCAACGGAAACAGAACACATTGGAATTCATGAGCTCCTCTTTAAAGTCCCCCCCCCACCCCCTCCCAAAAAAAACGAGTGTACGAGTGTGGAGGTCCGTTTATTTATGACCTCCTTCCCTAAAATTAGGGTTAGGGGTCAAGGACAGAGAGGAATTAAAGTATGGTCCACGACATGTACAAGCGGTACTGTATGTGACAGAGAGCGTCCAGTCCTATGGGTTATATATGTGTTTCATGATGGGGGGGGGGGGGGTACTGTATGTGACAGAGAGCGTCCAGTCTTATGGGTTATATATGTGTTTCATGATGGGGGGGGGGGGGGGGGGGGCTGTATGTGACAGAGAGCGTCCAGTCTTATGGGTTATATATGTGTTTCATGATGGGGGGGGGGGGGGGTACTGTATGTGACAGAGAGCGTCCAGTCTTATGGGTTATATATGTGTCTCATGATGGGGGGGGTACTGTATGTGACAGAGAGCGTCCAGTCTTATGGGTTATATATGTGTTTCATGATGGGGGGGGGGGGGGGGTACTGTATGTGACAGAGAGCGTCCAGTCTTATGGGTTATATATGTGCCCAATGATGGGGGGGGTACTGTATGTGACAAGGCACTCACATGTGGGGCATTTGCTAAACCTCTGATAGCAGGGAAAATACAAAGTCAGAGTATTGTTCTAAATGGCAGAATCAAAAACCTTTTCATCTAGCTGATCATATTCCACGGAGAGACAAGGAAAGCAAGGCTGTGAAGTACATCAAATGATGCCTACTGAAATCCACAGTACCAGCTTGTTCTGGCAGAGGATTCTACGGTGGCCCTGAGAGGCCAAACGAACTGCAACTTCAGAAAACACATGCAAGTAGACAAAACACAAGCAAATTAAGAAAACATCTACATCACTTTCAAAACACATGCGTAGCATTTAGAAAACGCGCTGCAAATTCAGACAACACAACACATTACCGAAACGTGCTGCAAATACAAAAACACATTATAGAAATGCGCTGCTAGTACAGAAAACACAACACATTACAGAAACGCGCTGCAAATATAGAAAACACAACACATTACAGAAATGTGCTGCAAATCAAGACAGTAGAACGGAAGTCCTTTGTGCTTGTGTTATCCTTGTCACTTTTAAGTGTCCTCTGGAAACATTCACCTTGTGTTGCCTGTATTTACATCGCGTTTCTTTAATGTGTAATGTTTTTGTATTTGCAGTGCGTCTCCGTAATGTGTTGTGTTGTCTGAATTTGCAGCGCGTTTTTCTGTAATGATTTGTGTGTTTGTATTTGCAGCGCGTTTCTGTAATGTGTTGTGTTTTAGTATTTGCAGCGTGTTTCTGTAATGTGCAGCGCGTTTCTGTAATGTGTTGTGTTTCTGTATGTGCAGCGCGTTTCTGTAATGTGTTGTGTTGTCTGAATTTGCAGCGCGTTTTGTCAAATTGATGTAGATGTTTTCTTAATTTGCTTCTGTTTTGTCTATTTGCATGTGTTTTCTGAAGTTGCAGTGCGTTGGCCTCTCAGGGCCACCGTAGGACTTAGTACCTCTGTGTGTCCCCCTCATCTCATTGGGTGAGGCTGTATAATGGGTCAGGCCTGTGTGAGGCTGTATAAGGCTGTATAATGGTTTAGGCCTGGGTGAGGCTGTATAATTGGGTCAGGCCTGTGAGAGACTGTATAATTGGGTCAGGCCAGTGTGAGGCTGTATAATGGTTTAGGCCTGGGTGAGGCTGTATAATTGGGTCAGGCCTGTGAGAGGCTGTATAAGGCTGTATAATTGGGGCAGGCCAGTGTGAGGCTGTAAAAGGCTGTATAATGGGTTAGGCCTGTGTGGGCTGTATAATTGGGTCAGGCCAGTGTGAGGCTGTATAATGGGTCAGGCCTGTGAGAGGCTGTATAATTGGGTCAGGCCTGTGTGAGGCTGTATAAGGCTGTATAATTGGGGCAGGCCAGTGTGAGGCTGTAAAAGGCTGTATAATGGGTTAGGCCTGTGTGTGCTGTATAATTGGTTCGGGCCTGGGTGAGGCTGTATAATTGGGGCAGGCCTGTGAGAGGCTGTATAATTGGGGCAGGCCTGTGAGAGGCTGTATAATTGGGGCAGGCCTGTGAGAGGCTGTATAATTGGGGCAGGCCTGTGAGAGGCTGTATAATTGGGGCGGGCCTGTGAGAGGCTGTATAATTGGGGCAGGCCTGTGAGAGGCTGTATAATTGGGTCAGGCCTGGGTGAGGCTAGCCTTCATCTGGCTGCACTTCAAAATGAAACCTCTATGAGGGCCAGTGAATGTGGAGCCATAGGAGAATGTTTCTGCTGGCTTTGGTTCTCTGGTTTTCTGGTTCTCTGGTTCTCTGTTTCTCTGCTTTCTTTCTCTCCCCTTTCCATTGATGTTTCTGTTTTTTCTTTTTTTTTTTAAAGGTGAAAATGTCCTTCCTCTATTCTCTTTCTCTTTCATCCCTCTCTTCCTGGGACACATGTCTTTCCTCTGCTAAGTGCTTTGCCCTCCCTGGCACAGAGTCCTTGTAAAAAACGAAACCCTTTTGAAAACATCTCCCTCCCTCTGTCCCCTCTCTTGCTCCCTGCCTACTACAATCATTCTTCCCCTTCTTCCTTCCCTCCCTCCGTTCCCCCTCCTTTTTTTCTCCCTCTCTCAACCTCTCTAACCCTCCCTCCCTCTGTCATTCTCTCTCCATTTCCCTCTGTCCCTCTCTCCCTCCCTCCCCATCTGTCCGTCTCCGTCCGTCACCCCCTTGTACCCCCCCCCCTCTCTCTCCATCTCTCTCCAGTTCTGTAATAGTCTCTTGGCACGGGGGCCACACAGGGTTAGTTCCCCCTCGGCCTGGCCTATGCCTCATCCATCACTAACACTGCAGCCCCTGCTCCCTGGGCAACGCCACTCCATCTGTCTCCCCCGGCAACATACACAGCCCCGAGAGGAGGGCCGGCTGCCTCACTGGCCCCTCTGGACAGAACCACACGCTGACGGACAGAACGACACGCTGACGGACAGAACGTCACGCTGACGGACAGAGAGACGCGCTGACGGACAGAGAGACGCGCTGACGGACAGAGAGACGCGCTGACGGACAGAGAGACGCGCTGACGGACAGAGAGACGCGCTGACGGACAGAGAGACGCGCTGACGGACAGAGAGACGCGCTGACGGACAGAGAGACACGCTGACGGACAGAGAGACACGCTGACGGACAGAGAGACACGCTGACGGACAGAGAGACACGCTGACGGACAGAAAGACGCGCTGACGGACAGAGAGACACGCTGACGGACAGAAAGACGCGCTGACGGACAGAGAGACACGCTGACGGATAGAACGACACGCTGAGGAACAGAAATACACGCTGAGGAACAGAAATACACGCTGAGGAACAGAAAGACACGCTGAGGGACAGAAGGACACGCTGACGGACAGAGAGACATGCTGACGGACAGAGAGACACGCTGACGGACAGAGAGAGACACGCTGACGGACAGAGAGACACGCTGACGGCAGAAAGACACGCTGACGGACAGAAATACACGCTGAGGGACAGAAAGACACGCTGACGGACAGAACCACACGCTGACGGACAGAAAGACACGCTGACGGACAGAAAGACACGCTGACGGACAGAACCACACGCTGACGGACAGAACCACACGCTGACGGACAGAAAGACACGCTGACGGACAGAAAGACACGCTGACGGACAGAAGGACACGCTGACGGACAGAAAGACACGCTGACGGACAGAAAGACACGCTGACGGACAGAACCACACGCTGACGGACAGAGAGACACGCTGACGGACAGAGAGACACGCTGACGGACAGAAGGACACGCTGACCACACGCTGACGGACAAAAGGACACGCTGACGGACAGAACGTCACGCTGACGACACGCTGACGGACAGAAGGACACGCTGACGGACAGAAAGACACGCTGACGGACAGAACGACACGCTGAAGACACGCTGACGGACAGGCAAAAAGGGTAGGAGAGAGAAAGAGGTAGAGAGAGACAGAGCAGGGGAGGTAAAGAGAAAAAGAGAGAGAGGCAGAGAAAGAGAGTGAGAGAGAGAAATACTGAAAATAACGTGACAGATAAATTATGAAAAGAAAGAGTGAAAGAGAGAGATAATAGAATAAGAAGAGAGAGACAGAGAGAGAGAGAGAGAGAGAGAGAGAGAGAGAAAGAGAGAGAGAGAGAGACCTTTAACCAGTCCTTTATTATCACCTTAGCAGTTCACAGCATTTCAATAAGTCATAAATAGGGTAAACACAGGAAATGCATTGTGCTCATCACACCAAAAATCGTCCCTCACACACACATAACCAGTGATTCCTGATACACCGTACATAATGCATCCCCAAGTCCCCAAATATCCACAAACTCTTCCAGATCTGAAATCATTTTGTAGTACGCAAATTCAATTTTCAGTCTACCAGCCACCAGCCCCCTGAACATGGGCTCCAAATCTACTGGGCGTACTTGTTTCATTTTGTTCCTCCTGGTAAGCCAGATAGTCATTTTTGCTTGACCTATTAAAAAATTAACCAGACCAACTCTCTTGCGCTGCTTTGCACTGTATTTTGGCCCAAAGACAAAAACCACCTCGTCAAGTACCTCTCCGAGGCGATGAAGCCACTGCTTCAACATGGACCAGAGCGGAGAGACAGAGAGAGAGACAGAGAGAAAGAGAGAGAGTGAGAGAGATAGTGAGAGAGAGAGAGAGACAGAGAGAGTGAAAGAGAGAGATAATAGAATAAGAAGAGAGAGAGAGAGAGAGAGAGAGTGTGTGTGAGAGAGAGAGAGAGAGAGAGAGAGAGAGAGAGAGAGAGAGAGAGAGAGAGAGAGAGAGAGAGAGAGAGAGAGAGAGAGAGAGCGAGAGAGAGAGAGAGCGAGAGAGTAATCTGTTCAACAAGACGTGTCACTGGCCGGGAAATAAGTCTAACAGCTGCCTCCAAAAGGCTGACGGTCAGCTAAAACAGGATTGCGTGACTCGAACAACGCTCTCCATCAACAGAGGGGGGGGGGGGAGGAACGTGGTCGGCAGATGTTTAAAGACTAGAGTAACATTGATCCTGACATGAGCTCCTATATATATATATGGCCTGGAGGAAAACACATACAAGCACACACACAGGCACACACACACCCACACTAACGGCGAGAAGGTGTGTCACACATCTGCAGAAAGGCAACGACCTAAAATGACACCATCAACCTAGGCAAACATTCCCCACGCCCCCTACACCTCTCTGGGGAGCAGTGGTGATTGAGGTGGATGCTAAGACTTGGTGTGTCTGTTACACAGAGCAGCCCCCAGGGGCAGCGATGAACAGCAGCACAAACCAAAGGATCTCTGTACCACTATTTTTGATGACAATCATAACAAAATAAACTACGCAATACAATTATCTACATATTTTGCAGTGATTAAAAAGAAAATGTGTGAAAACAACCTAAAGATACTATTTGAGTATGCCAAAAAAAGGCACGTATAACAGCCTCCACAGCAGGACTAAATGACCCTCATGGACAATGAAGATGTAATCTCTCCAAATGACTCACGTTAAGAACCCATAGCCTTTGCACATAGATTGTACTGTCTACCACTAACGGCCAAAATGGCTGACATCAATCCTGTGCAACGAACAAAGTACGCTTTTCCCGGTTCCATTACCAGGAACCTCCAATGGGATCGAAGAGTTCCATCCCTCGCCGGCTTCCCCTCCCGTTACCATGGCCACCCCTTTGTTGTTCTTTAAATTCGACGGTGGGAATTCTCTCCGAACCTTCTCTCCGTCAGTCTCCATTTTGTCAGTGTTACCACAGCGAACCAGAAGCCTCCAGGCTCATCACATGATCAAACGCCTAGATGTTTTCTAATCCTAATAACAACATCATGTAGGCCGTTCAGCTCTTTGATTGTTTGTGTGTTTGCTTAATTAGCCAGAGTGCCTGAAGTGATTATTATATTTGTGAGAAGTTGAACCACACAAGGCAGCGCTAACACTTTTATGGTAAACATTGTGTGTGTGTGTGGGTGTGTGTGTGTGTGTGTGTGTGTGTGTGTGTGTGTGTGTGTGTGCGTGTGTGTCTGTGTCTGTGTGTGTGTGGCTGTTACACATTCTTGCAATAGGATGTAGTCTGTGTGTGCCTGAGCGAGAGAGAGAGAGAGAGAGAGAGAGAGAGAGAGAGAGAGAGAGAGAGAGAGAAAGAGGGAGAAGAGAGAGAGAGAGAGAGAGAGAGAGAGAGAGAGAGAGAGAGAGAGAGAGAGAGAGAGAGAGAGAGAGAGACAGAGGAAGAGGGAGAAAGAGAGAGAGAGAGAGACAGAGAAAGAGTGGGGGGGGGCAGGGAGAGAGAGAAAGAGAGAGACCAAGAGATCAGAGGAAGTTCAGAGGAAGATCAAAGCCGAGTGTCATTACTAGAACCTTGAAGGTGTTGAGTGAGTTGGCCACCTGCACGGTGTTTGATTCCTCCGTAAACACACCACTTACAGGAGGACAGCCCGGCTCACACTGGGAACTCATTGGGATGCAGATCAACGTTTTCCCTCTCCGTCTTCACTCGGCAACTAAGGGGTCCAGGGTGGGATGCCGCTGCTTAGCAGAGAGAGGCTCCTGTGTTGGATTAAAGTGTCCGCTCGCCGACGAGCTGTGAGTGTGATTCCCCACGGCACGCAGGCTCAAGGGAACAGCGGCTACGTTCCTCGCTAAGCGCCGTCGATCCCAACGCAAACCCAGTCGAACTAATCAGCCAATCCGTTCGCTTTAATGGTTAGGATAAATTACATCATTTGACTAGTGTCAGGGGAAAACAGACACACACACACACACACACACACACACACACACACACACACAGAGAGAGAGAGACAGTCAGACACACACACACACACACACTGGCATCTTTTAGACAAGGCATTGCTATCGTGTGTGCTTGCTTCAACAAAAGGAAAGTATAACCCTGACACTGTCTCATTTTCTCTGACTTCAGAAAGAGCTAGAAACTTGCAACAGCATCTGCAACTTGAAGGCTGCTTCTAGTGTGAAAGAACAAAACAAAAAAAAGAATCAAGAAATCCAACATCAAACGGCTTCTTTTGAGCCCTTTGATCCCTGCAACACATCCTGGCTCTGCTCTTCAGGGCGCTGTAATCAGTGTATTGACAAAAGATGACGAGCCAACCCCCTCCCTAATTTACTCCAGGCAGCTGCGAGAACATTGCTGGGTCTAAAAGTACTTGAATCCCGCTTTCATTTCGGTTTGTCTGTACCGTTTATTTTTACTCCTGAAACTTCAAATTTCACTCATTCAGTCAACGATAGGGAGAATAACAGAAGAACAGGCTAATCCATCAGCACAATGATGAGGAGAAGAACAGGCTAACCCAACAGCACAGCATTGAGGAGAATAACAGGCTAACCCATCAGCACAGCAAGAAACAGGTTCTACTTGACTCTACTTCTATGATCAGTGCGATTTTTCCAAGGTTAAAATTTGCGCCCTCTTTTCTCATAATCCCTCCATGATAGACATCCAATGTATCAGCGTATAAGGCCGACCCACATTACCATGAGGGATCAGTTCTACCAGGTCTATATCTAGAATCTGTGGGATTTTTCCAAGGTAAAGAAATAATTATTGACTCTATGTTTATATTTTCATCCCTACATGATAGCAATCCAACGTGTCAGCCAGACCCACGTTATCACGGCGGATCAGTTCTGTCTGGTCTATATCTACGCACACATGGGCTCTAGTTTCACCTGGTGGATGAACACCTGGGCTCTAGTCTCACCTGGGCTCTAGTCTCACCTGGTGGATGAACACCTGGGCTCCGCGGGGACTCATGAGGAGCACGGCCCGTCTCAGGGTGTCCCGGTAGCGGTTGAGCTCCTCGGTCCGCATGGTGTTGAACAGGCTGTTGAAGACCCGGCTGACGTTCCGGTCCACCCGCTGCAGAGATACATCCAGGTTCTGACGGGACGCCTGGTCCAGGAAGTTCTGCAGCCCGCGGATATCTGAGGAAGAGGAGCAGGAGAGACGAGGGTAGCTAAGATGCTGTTTGGTGTTTTTCTCTGATCTGGGGGATTATATGGAAAAGGGATTTCTGTGGCAGAGGAAAGATGGTTCTGATAAGCTGCAGTTTGTGTGTGATGAGTTCATTCGATAGGAATGGATATTTGAGGAAATAATATATCAGTGATGCGATGCTGTTGGTTATCTGCTGTATGGGGTTTGATAAGATCACAGCAGAGCTACGTATCTCAGGAAGAAATAAGGCTGAATGAAAGAGAAAAGAGAGCGAGGGACTAATCTACGAAATCTTGAACTCCCCATTGTCTAAATCCAATGTGATACTTTCATTTTTTAAAAGCCATTTAAATCAAATAAATCAATAAAGCTAAATACATGTACAGTAGTAGTATGGTTTTATCTAGCATTACTGCCCCTAACAAAGAAAATACAAAATCTACTAACACAACCAGTAATCCAACTACTACTCTAACAAGACATAGGTACTCGGGTACATTTACTACCACTGTTACTCCTACTACTACTTTGACTCCGGACAAACTCCAAGAGACTTCCTCCTCCTCCTCCTCTTCCTCCTGTAGTTAAAGATTAATCGCCACACACCCACCCATGATTTCAGCAGCATGGCTCTCTGTTCCCTGGGCGTCATCACCACAACACTTCAAACCCACAGCTTTCTTATTTAGGAGACGGGAGAGGAAGTGCCAGGTAGAGCCTGCAGTCTCCACAGGCTAGAGCTGGAAAACATAGATCTACTCATCTTTGAACGAGAGCTACGCTGTGAAGGAGGAGGACGAGGAGGAGGAAGGTGACGACCATGCTTCCTGTGTGTGTGTGTGTGTGTGTATGTGTGTGTTCCTGTGTGTGTGTGTGTGTTTGTGTGTGTGTGTGTGTGTGTGTGTGTGTCCTGTAGGTCCATATGAAGTGTGTGTGTGTGTGTGTGTGTTCCTGTGTATGTGTGTGTGTGTTCCTGTGTGTGTTCCTGTGTGTGTGTGTGTGTGTGTGTATGTGTTCCTGTATGTGTGTGTGTTCCTGTGTATGTGTGTATGTGTTCCTGTGTGTGTGTGTGTGTGTGTTCCTGTGTATGTGTTCCTGTATGAGTGTGTTCCTGTATGTGTGTGTTCCTGTATGTGTGTGTTCCTGTGTGCGTGTATTCCTGTGTCTGTATTCATGTGCATGTATTCCTGTGTGTGTTCCTGTATGTGTGTCCGTATTCCTGTGTGTGTGTATTCATGTGTGTGTTTCCTTGTGTGTGTGTGTGTGTGTGTGTTCCTGTGTGCGTGTATTCCTGTGTCTGTATTCATGTGTGTGTTCCTGTATGTGTGTCCGTATTCCTGTGTGTGTGTATTCATGTGTGTGTTTCCTTGTGTGTGTGTGTCTGTGTTTTTGTGTGTGTGTGTGACTGAGTGTAATTTCTCCTGCTGAGGTCTGATGAGTCATCAAGTCACATTGGATGAAGTAAAACAGTAAAGTAGTATAGAAACAGTCTACAGGGATGGGCACCCCACACACCCACACACACAAATAGGCACACACACACGCACGCACACACCCACACACAAACACGAATGTTTTACACAAAGTTTACGCAATGTAAACTGGTTAACTATGTGTTATTGATTCGAACTAAAATGCATATTCATCATGTTTTAAGAGCTAGGAAAACTCTTTCTACTGCGTCCCTCTCTCCCTCTCCCAAAGGACTGTGTTGTTCTCTCTGCTTCTTTCATTGGATGGCCGGTAACCGTGGCAACGCTTACCTCAGGTCAACGCGCCTCACCTTCGTTTGTGGAACAGCAAAGTTGACCCCCTTTACAACTCCAGCTTTATCTTCTACAAGCAGTAATAAGAAAATAAACATCACCAAAGAAGAAATCCTTCGATGTTTGCGATGTGGTAACTGTATTTTGTTCGACGACGCTTCCCTTGGCCTCAGTAGCCATTTTGTATAGTTTCAGTTAGAGATCAGATCCGTTAAGCAGTCTCCCCTTGGCCTCACAGCAACATAGCCGCAAACTATTTCATTACAACTTCCAACCCATTCACTCTGTGAGGCCAGACCATAATCTGACTCAGCCATAACACCTTAGATTAGTTTCAGTGAATTCTGTTATCGCAAAAAATGTTCAGAGGTGCATTCACATCATTAGAGCCAGGATGATTAAGCACACTGAACTGTCAAACTGAACTCAGCCTAGTTATTCTCAGAGGAGAGGGAAAGTTAGTGTTTTATTCTCCAATTAACTATATTTGTTTTAACTCAAATCCATCGTATAATATTTCCTTGCTGATCTTTCGTCTGAAAATAGCATACCACCAAAAAGAAACAAACGCAATCTAGTATTTTTAAAGACAGATAGCGTGCTTAACAAACACATTTCTCAAGATGGCCGTTCTTGAACTCCTTGTCAAACTACACAACCCATAATCCACTGCAACAGGCTTCACGCGGCTTTGGATGTTAGGCGAAGCTAGAAACCATTGACACTGAAAAATTGCGTTATTACTACATATTTTATTTATAGTAGAATATATATATAAAATATTACTATGTTTAAATATTTAAGGCTGTGTTTGCTTTTCACCATAGATAGACAGAACAGTGTCTCCGAGTCCTTCAATTTGAAAAATAAAGAGTGTGGGAAAAAACACACGCACCGCGCACGCACACACACACACACACACACACACACACACACACACACACACACACACACACACACACACACACACACACACACCCAATACCCCTGGCTCCATCCCCTTCTTGTCCGTTGCTGTCAGTCATTCTCCAGACCTTTAACCAAGGTAATGCATTCTCACCAGATTAGCACTGATCAACGTCTGCATGTCTGACACTGCACGCAACACGGCAGCAACCAGCCTACGTGTGTGTGTGTGTGTGTGTGTGTGTGTGTTAGTCAACACATCACGCTGCCACGGAATCAACTGGGGCTACGTGTGTGTGTGTATATGTGTGTGTGTGTGTGTGTGTGTATGTGTGTGTGTCTGTGTGTTATTCAACACATCACGCTGCCACGGAATCAACCGGAGCTACGTGAGTGTGTCTGTGTGTGTGTCTGTGTGTGTGTGTGTGTGTGTGAGTGTTAATAAACACATCCCGCTGCCGTGTCAGGAGCTGTGTGAGTGAGTGTGTGTGTGTGTGTGTGTGTGTGTGTGTGTGAGTGAGTGTGTGTGTGTGTGTGTGTGTGAGTGTGTCTGAGCCAGGCTGCCCCTCCATGACACCTATTACACTGATACGCTGTGAAAAAGTTGCTGTTCCCTGTGTCTTATCTGGAGTGAATGTAAGGATCTGTAATCAATCCAGTTTGATCTTCTAGCAGGGATAAATCAGACAGATCAAGTGCAGACAACACCACTTCCATCTGTTATATCTTTATCAGGGCATTGTTCTTCTCAGGCAGAAAACACAAGTCAACAAAATATTACATGATGTCAGTGATGCTATGCCATATTGAAAATAGTAAGTTGGTTGCCGATGGTAATGGTAAATATGGCATCGGCCATCTTAAACCACTTTGCAGAAAATATGTCTTTACAAGGACGTACGTGTCTTTTCTACTTTTCATATTTCTATGGGTAATCCACTGTTGAACAGAGTTTGGAGCAGTTCCCAGTTGGCTATTAGACTGTCAATCAATCTGTCAGCAAGCGCTGCCATTGGCTATCAGACTCACAGAGTATCCATAACAACTCCGCCATGGCAAAACAAAATGTCGAAAAACAAAACGGTTTGGGATTGATTGCAATTTACATCTGTGATAATAAACGTTTAAATTGGCAGGTGGGTTTTAATTATTTTATTATTATTATAGGTAGGAATGATTTGATTGTTCACAGCAATAATCCTTTTTCTTATTCCGTGAAATTAAAGAAAGAGAGAGAGAGCAACTTTGTGCCACATGAAGGAACTGTTGTATTATTATTTTTATTCTGCTTCAGCGTGAACTATGTCATATGTCTCATATAATATTCTGCTTTAGATACAGAGGTCATTGTAAAGAAAGAAAGAAAGAAAGAAAGAAGGAAAGAAAGAAAGAAAGAAAGAAAATCAAAGAAAGAAATAAAAAGGGGGCGAAATAACTTTCTTTTGTTAAAGGGCAACTCCTCCACCTGTACCAGGAAGTGTGACGCAGACATCCTGTTCTGACCCTGAGCCTCCGTAATGTTCTCTGGTGAAAGACAAAAGACAAACCCCACATGCACATCCCTGACGTTGACGTGATAAACAGACATGCACATGTGGAAATGTGTGTGTGTGTGTGTGTGTGTATGTGTGTGTGTATTTAACTCTCTCTAATTACGAGGAGCCAATTAAATGAAGGTCACCTGTAGGTTCAGCTCTTGGGGAATCACCAGATGTCTGTCGCCTCGGAACCCGAGGGGTTAACTCCGACAAATAATTGAGGTCAAAAATAACACATGGATCAAATCCAACGTGAGGCCTACAACAAAAGAACTGTGCTGTGGAATTATCACCTGCTGCAGGGATTAACTCTCACAAGTCATCCTTTTTAATGGATTTTTTTTTTTACTTTACACCTTAAGAGTTCTGTCTCTGCATTCTACCTTTCTGCTGTAAATTCTCTCTCTCTCTCTCTCTCTAGTCTCTCAACACCTTTCATTATGGCAACTGGCAGCAGAGCTCTCTGTGTTCGCTGATGTTCAACTCCTCTTCATCGTCATCTTATAAGGGGCTTGTTGCATTAGGAAAGCACCCCCAGGTTTCCCCAGGAGAGAAATCAATCTACCACCTCCTCCTTATCCTCCTCCGCATCCTCCTCTTCCTCCTCCGTTTCACAGTCATTAGTGAAGCAAGGTAATATAAGAGACAAACAGAGCGCAATCTCACACATCCACTAAACACACACACACACACACACACACACACACACACACACACACACACACACACACACACACACACACACACACACACACACACACGCAAACAAACAAAACCAAATGCCAAGCTGGAGACATTTCAACAGAACGTAATCTCCTGTGCTGGCGTTAGTGTGGATACATACAAACGCACACACACATACACACACAAACGTTATTATTCTGTACGAGCAGCACTGAGGCCTTCACAGTGTACGAGCGTTAGACTCAGAGTGGACACACACACACACACACACACACACACACACACACACACACACACACACACACACACACACACACACACACACACACAAGAGGGTGTTTAACATGTTATTATTCTGTACCAGCAGCACTGAGGCCTTCACAGTGTACGAGCGTTAGACTCAGAGTGGACACACATACACACACACACACACACACACACACACACACACACACACACACACACACAGGTTATTATTCTGTACCAGCGGTGCTGAGGCCGTCATAGTGTACAAGAAGCAGACACTGAGACAGACAAGAGGGTGTTTAACATGCCACCGTCCTGTTTAAATAAAGGCTTTGCTACGTTTTGTTACATTAGGTAGCTCTACGTGCATTTAAATAAAGGCTTTGCTACGCTTTGTTACATTAGGTAGCTCTACGTGCATTTAAATAAACGCTTTGCTACGTTTTGTTACATTAGGTAGCTCTACGTGCACTTAAATAAAGGCTTTGCTACGTTTTGTTACATTAGGTAGCTCTACGTGCACTTAAATAAACGCTTTGCTACGTTTTGTTACATTAGGTAGCTCTACGTGCATTTAAATAAACGTTTTGCTACGTTTTGTTACATTAGGTAGCTCTACGTGCATTTAAATAAACGTTTTGCTACGTTTTGTTACATTAGGTAGCTCTACGTGCAATTAAATAAACGTTTTGCTACGTTTTTTTACATTAGGTAGCTCTACGTGCATTTAAATAAACGTTTTGCTACGTTTTGTTACATTAGGTAGCTCTACGTGCATTTAAATAAACGCTTTGCTACGTTTTGTTACATTAGGTAGCTCTACGTGCATTTAAATAAACGTTTTGCTACGTTTTGTTACATTAGGTAGCTCTACGTGCATTTAAATAAACGTGTTGCTACGTTTTGTTACATTAGGTAGCTCTACGTGCATTTAAATAAACGTTTTGCTACGTTTTGTTACATTAGGTAGCTCTACGTGCATTTAACTAAACTTTTTGCTACGTTTTGTTACATTAGGTAGCTCTACGTCCATTTAAATAAACGTTTTGCTACGCTTTGTTACATTAGGTAGCTCTACGTGCATTTAAATAAACTTTTTGCTACGTTTTGTTACATTAGGTAGCTCTACGTGCACTTAAATAGGTAGCTCTACGTGCATTTAAATAAAAGGCTTTGCTACGTTTTGTTACATTTGGTAGCTCTACGTGCATTTAAATAAAGGCTTTGCTACGTTTTGTCGGGGCTTCTGTTACATTATGTAGCTCTACGTGCATTTAAATAAACGCTTTGCTACGTTTTGTCGGGGCTTTTGTTACATAGCTCTCCACATGCGTTTAGATAAACCATGACTTCTACTGCAGAAAAAATGTCTTGTTGTTCAAAGTCCCTCTTGCACCTCATTAGGGGTCGTTTCCACCGCACACCACAGTATCAATGTGTCAGACTGGCTTCATCCTTCAGCAGCACAGGACACATCTCTAGAAAACATCCTTAAGTGTGAATAAACATAACAAGCGTAGGATAAAATAACAACTGTAGAACGTCGTACATAAAGGAGAACGAGACAAAGGAAACGAGAAAGGCCAAAGACCTACACAACCCTATGGATAAACTTTGACCTCTGACACATCTGAGCAGATCCGTGTCACGGTGAAACACGCACCAACGCGGGAAAACTCCCTCTGTCACTCAAAGCCTGTAAACACTTGTGTATCGCAGAAATCATAGAATGAGATCAACTAGAAAAGGACAGAGAGGGATGTAACAATGGCAATAAGAATTGGGACATGTAAGAAAGACAAGTTATTGTTTCATTGTATGTCGTCACGAGCAACAACTTAAACAACTCAAATTCCTGTTTGAGATGGATTTGATATAAAGTCAAAGGTGCATCCTGAAATGCAAGTAGGGCCACTTGTTTTGAAACATGCGTTTCCACTCTACTTGATCATATTCTATGTCATGCCCGCCCCCGCCCCCTCCAAAAGCCTCTCGGTGTCCTTAACTCAACCACTTCACCTGCAGCGCCACTTACAGTTTAAACAACAGGAAGTCTCAAATCCGCTTCTGGGAAAACAGTGGCCAAAAAAGACATGGAATAGGATTAGCATTTTGATAAGCTCACAGCCAGGAAAGAAGATATGGCCTGAGTCTGCTCCATGACTATTAAACACAAACCCCGACAGGACCAGTAGCTAGAACACACAGTAACAAAGAAAAACAAACACGCGTACACACAGCATCTGGCATATCATATGTAAATAGAACTTCCATAAATGTAGAAACATCAATTCAAATGAGGGTGTGTGTGTGTGTGTGTGTGTGTGTGTGTGTGTGTGTGTGTGTGTGTGTGTGTGTGTGTGTGTGTGTGTGTGTGTGTGTGTGTGTGTGATATGGTGCTACATGACAAATTGAGCCAGATAAGTCGGGGCTTTGGGGGTCATTTGGAAGGGCGCTTTGCGGTGCCTTTGATGTATGGGCTGAGATGGAAGTAAATGAGAATCCGTGACACACTTCATTAAACACTGCCAGAGTCTGCCCTCAGGGGCCGGCGGAACAGCTGCTTCAGTCGTGATAAAAGCAAAACAGCAGCGGAGGACCGCATGCTAACAACAAAACATTAAAGACTCCGTACGCTAACACTCGCCACTGGAGTCAAGAAGGCCTGTCTGGCTGACGACCTCGGAGTCACGTGTCAACTTGAATGGACCATACGCTGTGTGTGTGGGTGTGTATGGGCCTGTGTGGGTGTGTGTATGAGCATGTGTGTGTGTGCGGGTGTTTATCAGTGTGTATGTGTGTGTGTATATGTGTGTGTGCGGGTGTTAATCTGTGTGTGTGTGTGTGTGTGTGTCGTTTGACTCTTGTCAAAACCCATTTGCGCCATGATAAAGTCCACCCTCTACAGTGGCAGTGTTACATAGCAGGGTCTTGGTTTAAGGGAAAGTACACCGACTTCCCAAACCACTGACACCGTTTCTGAGGAATTTCAGTTGGGATCCTGTCTATTTAACATAGAAACCTACTGTGAATATAATTCATATACCTTTCTATAAAAACACACTTTTCCAAACAACAACAGCTGCAGTCACAAATGGCAGAAGCAAATGGCTCTGTGGGCACTGAGAGGGAGATCTCTGCTGACGGAACTCCAGGGATGTCATCACAGGGGTGCCATGAGGTAAGCGTTGCCACGGTTACCGGCCATCCTAGCATGGACACCCTACGTGGGCCTCTCCCTAAAATAACCCACTGTTACGCTCCAAAACCCTTCATTGGATGCAGTTGATAATCTGTAAACAGTGGGAACATTTCACCAAAATCCTTCAGACTGTTGAGGTTATACATCTTTTCTTTCAAAACCACTCTTCTTCCTCTTCCTCTTCTCTTCATCTCCTCTCCTCTCCTCTCCTATGCCAAACATCTCCTGAATGATCTCAGGCTTTTCAGATTCCATGTTAGAAACATCAAACTTTACTGTGGTAAAAAACTCAAGGCAGTGACAGGTGTCAAAGCTGCTCTGCCTTCTGTATGGAAAACTTCAGAGAACGCAAGAGTTTGAACATAGAGAAACAGAGAGATATACAGACAGAGAGAGAGAGAGAGAGAGAGAGAGAGAGAGAGAGAGAGAGAGAGAGAGAGAGAGAGAGAGAGAGCGAGAGAGAGAGAGAGAGAAAGAGAGAGAGAGAGAGAGAGAGAGAGAGAGAGCGAGAGAGAGAGAGAGAGAGAGATAAAGACAGAGAGAGAGAGAGAGAGAGAGAGATAAAGACAGAGAGAGAGAGAGAGAGAGATAAAGACAGAGAGATTTTGATTTTTAAACTGTCAGTTTATTTACAGTCTTTCAGAAACATGGAATGGTTTTTCAAAATCTCAGCTTGATCTTTCTAATAACCACCAGACTGCTGATCAAAATGTGAGTATGAGAGTGCCATCCTCATGCACCGTGCAAAGCACCTCCCCCAGCCCCCATGTCAACATAAATCCGTCCATATTGTCCACAAGTTTAAAGTACGCATGTTCAACCCGGAGACGGGACACCATCAGTCCCTTCAACATCTGAACAGAGTCTACTGACCATAGACCCTCTGCCCGCAATTTTTGCCATGCCTGAAATGTAATTGATCATTGTATGCACTTGCTTCTTTCTAACAGAATACCTTGGACCAAAAATAAACAAAGGAAAAGAAAACACCTCCCCAAGCCGCTCATACCACCTCCCTAGTAGCTCAAACAGCCCCACTAATCTCCGACACTGTACAAACAAATGCGACAGTGTTTCTGGTTCAGAACAGAACAAACACCCCTCCCCATTCGCTGGATCCAGGTGTGCCAGATGTCTGTTGGTAGCTATTGCCCCATGTGTTATCCTCCACTGGAGGTCGGCTGTCCTTTTCTCTAAAGGAGGCTTGTATAAGGACCGCCAGCAGCCCTTTGGGGAAGCATCCGAACCAAAAAACTCACCCCACCTTGACTCCTTCATTTCTGCCAGGGAGCGCAGGTGTAGCACTTTAACACGTGTGGTATAATGTCTTTTTTCCCATGTGCTCAAACTCCTCAACCTCCAGGATTGAAAGAGATAGCACTGACCCTTCCTCCTCCTGCCAATCCCCAACTGCCGGGGCAACATTCAGGGAGGGAAAAACGTATTCATAGTCATCATCCCACTGCTCCGCCAGTGTGGGGTTTTCCACAAACCCTCTGAATGGCACTGGCAAGGACGGAGAGAAAGTTAGAGACGTAGGGGGGGGGGGGGGTGAGAGAGAGAGAGAGAGAGAGAGAGAGAGACAGAGAGAGAGAGAGGGAGAGGGAGAGAGAGAGGTAGAGTGAGAGAGAGAGAGACAGAGACAGAGAGAGATATATAGAGAGAGATAAAGAGAGAGAGAGAGGGAGATAAAGAGAGACATACCTGCTTTTCATTTCAAACTATAGACAGAGGGTGTTCCTGCTAAGGAGAGGGATAGACAGAAGATGAGCTTTCTTTCAAACCCACTAACACACACACACACGCACGCACGCACACACACACACACACACACACACACACAATTGTACGCACTGAAAGAGTATGTAAATGTGCCACCTGTGAACATAATTTTGTACGCTCTAATCTCCCTCCACTGATTAGCACTGATCTCCAAAAGGATGGGCGGGAGGGAGGGGAGTACTGAGTCTCCATCCAGAGTCTTTAACGATCAGGGATCCTGACGGAGTCCAGGCCATGAACACCAGATAATTCTGGTCGGTAGGGCTAGGTTAGGGTTAGGGTTAGGATTCTGGTCAGATGGTTGGTAGGGTTAGGGTTTAGGGTTAGGGTTAGAGGTTAGGGTTAGGGTTAGGGTTAGGATTCTGGTCAGATGGTTGGTAGGGTTAGGGTTTAGGGTTAGGGTTAGAGGTTAGGGTTAGGGTTAGGGTTAGGATTCTGGTTAGGTGGTTGGTAGGGTTAGGGTTAGAGTTTAGGGTTAGGGTTAGGATTCTGGTCTGGTGGTTGGTAGGGTTAGGGTTAGGGTTAGAGGTTAGGGTTCTGGCGTTTGGTAGGTATATACAGTACAAATGTTAAACAACCACTTCAATAGCCATCTGATGCAATGCAACAGAACATAAAATGGTATACACTATAAACAATTTGAATATATAATTTTTTAATTCGTTGAATATTATAAAAATCAGATTTTTATTTTTTATTTAATGTAGATTAATGTCTATAATCTCTGTTAATAAAATACTGCTACTGATGCCATTAACAAGTGTAAATTCTTCTTGTGAAAGTTAGAGAAAGAATAAAGATGGTCTACCTACTAAGATAACGTTTTATCTATCAACAAGACGCCCTCTTTCTAACAAATCTTCAATGAGGTGAATAACAGAACATCTATTAAAATGACCTTATCCGCTCAGTGTGACGTAATGCACATTGGGCAACAAGATGACACACACACACACACACACACACACACACACACACACACACACACACACACACACACACACACACACACACACACACACACACACACACACACACACACACACACACACACACACACCATCCCTGTCTCGTCCTGTCACTCCTCCTCATAATCAACAGGCTTTCCGTTCCCTGGAACAGACCCACTCAGTCCCCTGGCCAACGACGGATCAGACATTTTGAATCACCATCTCAGTCTCTCTCTTTATCACAGGCACGCGTTTTTCACACTCTGAGAACGAGAACAGGAGTGTCGAGGTGGGTGGGCAGTGAGAGAGGAGGAAGGCAGGGAGGGAGGGAGGGAGGGATGGAGGGAGAGAGGGAGAAAGAGAGATAGAGGGGAAGGAGGGAGGGAGGAAGGGAGGGAGAAAGAGAGAGAGAGAGAGAGAGAGAGAGAGGGAGGGAGGGAGGGAGAAAGAGAGAGAAAGAGAGAGAGAGAGAGGGAGGGATGGAGGCGATGAGAAAGACCGTCTTCCCGTGTCAGAACAAACCTGTGAGGGAGTTGAGAGTTGAGAGTTGAGAGTTGAGAGTTGAGAGTTGAAGCTGTAATTGAAAGAGGAGTACCAGAAGGTCACCACTACCCCACAGCAAACCCACGTATGGGGATAAACTTGTCCCAAAACCATCGCAAAAGGTCGTTTCTAACGCATTAATGTGATAGTTTGTACGTAGCATTGGTTTAAATAATAGAATATTAAAATGTACCAATTATGTGGAGTAGCAATCTGTCAAATGCAGGTATGTATGTCACCTAGGAAACTCCGTTTCTTTTTTTTGTTGATGTCACTTCCTCCCTCCCTCGCATTAAGCGCTGGCCTGGGTCACAGTGCTCCTCGTGCATCATGGGTATTGTAGTCAGCTCGGTGACGGGCATCCTAATTAGCTGCTAAGTCTCCTTAATTAGTAACAAACCTCTAACTAAAGCAGAGCAAAGCATGCGTCCATACTACTGGTGGCGTTCCCAAACCCCTAATTTAGGGAAACCTTCAAATAGGCCAAGCTCTGCTTCTCTACGACGCCCGTCGCCATGGAGATTCATTAAGAGGGGCTAATGGAGTCTGCTTTAGCTGAACACGGGTTGCTTAGTCATGCTGACTTACCTCTGAGATGCCTCACACAACACTGGGATTAATAAGCACAGTTCAAAGTCAAGCTGTGACTATAATAAAAAGCTCTTTCAAGCAGCCAGAGCCAGCTATTGTATTGATCAACGCTCTTACATTAATGACATAGCATTCATATATGCGTGTACATATGTGTTATGTTATTGAGGGAGCAGTTAGTACCACAGTGTTGCAGTGCGGTGTGGTCTAATGCTGGGTTTTACAAATGTACAGTAATTGGGTAATGTTACAGACACTTGAGTTTTTTCTCCACTAATGTCTGTGCTGTATTGCTTTAACATGACAAATGAGTGCACTCAGGAATTCAATGAAAGTAATTTGTTTGGGTTCCGTGTGGATGTGGAATGGACTCTACTCCTTGGTGGGGGGGGGGGGGGTCAGACGCTGAGTTTGTGTCCTACTTCACGCTACTGTCCTAAAATCGATCCATCTCCCTGCTGAGCGAGCACTTTCTCTACGGAGGCCGGTGAGGGGAGAGGAGGAGGGGGGTGAGGGGAGAGGAGGAGGGGGGAGGGTTTCTGCGAGGAGGAGTTGTTGTTGCTAAAGCAACATGGAGCGGAGTCGTTTGTTTTACTGCAAGGACACGCTTGAGTTGTGCCCCGATCCTTACTTCATGTCAGGGTCTGTGATTGGAGGAAACTCTCTTTCACACACACACACACACACACACACACACACACACACACACACACACACACACACACACACACACACACACACACACACACACACACACACACACACACACACACACACACACACACACACACACACACACACACACACACACAGAGAAGCAGACACCTAGCCCTCAGCAGAAGAGACAAGTAAAAGTGACTTACTATTGGGCCTTTGATTGGCTAGAGCCTTAGCCATTTGACCGTGAGTATTCGCTGTGAAGTGCAGATGCAGCAAAAACTGCACCTTTTCCACCCTCACCATCTTGTTCTGGCTTTTGAGCCATAAAATACTATTTCCATGTGCTTACTCCACCGGCCATGCCCTTCAAAGGGCAGGTCATGAAGTGTCTAGCCTCAAAAGACATGCTGGAGGAAAAAGAAATGGAGACCAAGAATATATTTTCTGAGCCGGATATATGAATAATGTATTTCGTCCCTGGTACCCTGCAACCACGGTAACACGCCACACAGCTCACACAATTAAAATGGTGGAAAAAGCACAAAGGTATTACAGTTTACACAACAGCCTGGAAAATAAATACATATGCAGTATTGTTTTCCCGCTCACTGTCTCTTTCTCACTTCTTTTTTCTTTCTTGTTTTTCTGTGTTAAAGTTTATTCTTCAAAGAAACATGACAAAGCCTGTACTAGATTCTACTGCTCAGGGCTTGATCTCAATCTCTTTAATGTGACAGGAAAAGGCTTCAGGAAAAGTTCCAGAACACATTTTTCCTGTTTTCACTTGACAATGTTTAGCTGGGCTAATTATTAACATAGTATATGACAAATTTCACATTTACACTTTGTGAAAAAAAATACATAAATAATTAATTCACAGACAGCATTTCTCTAAATAAATAAAAAATAATACAACACAACAACAAACAACACTTAAAGTCATAAAATGATTGCTTTTGAAGTGAATATAACTTATTAAATGGGTAATAACACATTAGATTTGTTTTAGCAGCTCACTGAATGAGCTCAGCCATAAAATCTGCTATTCACGGCGCCAAGGCCTTCAGAGAACTGGAACCTTGCACTTCAGTGGAAATGGCTTCATCGTATGCAGGGATACAAACTAATGAATAGCGCATTTCAAAGCTAGCTAAACTATTCAAGAAGTAATCGGGAAAAGCCAATCATCAGCACTGAAGGCATCTGAGTTCACATCCTTTCAATGGTAAATCCACACTGCGTTGGTGAGTCTGTGTCCTTCCTCTGCTCAGGTTGTGCCGTTGGTAGGCGGACAGGCATACACTCAGGTTTCATTCTGCCAATGTCTGCTTCACGTGTATCTTTGTCACAGTCACAAACGTCGTCTTGGTCCTCCGTGTTCTAATAACAGCTCAAAGCCTAACAGTCACTGGCGTACAACTCGATGACCTAAGCGTTCAACAGTCGTTTGCTCTGAACATGGCGACCTTATCAGTCGTTAACAACACAGTTCAGACCCTAAACACTCACCATAGTGACTGTTAGTAACAGTAACACAGTTCAGACCCTAAACACTCACCATAGTGACTGTTTCTAAACAGGATTACCTTACCAGTCATTAACAACACAGTTCAGACCCTAAACACTCACCATAGTGACTGTCTCTAAACAGGATGACCTTACCAGTCATTAACAACACAGTTCAGACCCTAAACACTCACCATAGTGACTGTCTCTAAACAGGATGACCTTACCAGTCATTAACAACACAGTTCAGACCCTAAACACTCACCATAGTGACTGTTTCTAAACAGGATGACCTTATCAGTCATTAACAACACAGTTCAAACCCTAAACACTCACCATAGTGACTGTCTCTAAACAGGATGACCTTACCAGTCATTAACAACACAGGTCAGACCCTAAACACTCACCATAGTGACTGTCTCTAAACAGGATGACCTTACCAGTCATTAACAACACAGTTCAGACCCTAAACACTCACCATAGTGACTGTCTCTAAACAGGATGACCTTACCAGTCATTAACAACACAGTTCAGACCCTAAACACTCACCATAGTGACTGTCTCTAAATATGGCGACCTTACCAGTCATTAACAACACAGTTCAAACCCTAAACACTCACCATAGTGACTGTCTCTAAACAGGATGACCTTACCAGTCATTAACAACACAGTTCAGACCCTAAACACTCACCATAGTGACTGTCTCTAAACAGGATGACCTTACCAGTCATTAACAACACAGGTCAGACCCTAAACAATCACCATAATTCCTGTCTTAATATGTAAAGAACTTACCGCCACATCCTTATAACAGTAACACAGTTCAAATTAACTTCACGATGAACTTGCCCCCATAAAAGTAACACAGTTCAAACCCTAAACACTCGGTAAAACACGATGAACTTACCCCCATAACAGTAACACAGTTCAAATGAACTTCACTAAGAACTTACCCCCATAACAGTAACACAGTTCAAATGAACTTCACTAAGAACTTACCCCCATAACAGTAACACAGTTCAAACCCTAACCACTCGGTAAAACACGATGAACTTAGCCCCATAACAGTAACAGTAACACAGTTCAGACCCTAACCACTCACCGTAGTCGCTGTCGTAGAACACGATGAACTTCTTCCAGTGCAGCTCGGACACCAGCGTGAGCATGACGTGGTTGAGGCGTACGGGGGGCCGGGCGGCCAGCGTGTAGCTCTCCCCGTCGGGGCTGGGGTTGAGGAGGCAGGCGGTGCGTGGAGACCCCTCCCCGCTCCTCTGGATGTAGAGGTGGGGGATGTGCATGGCGTCCGTCAGGGACTGGAGGGCGCTGGCCGAGGCACAGCCCGTAGACGTCACCAACGCCAGGATGCCCTGGTTCATCAGCTCACAGGCTGGAGGAGGAGGAGGAGGAGGGAAGGAGGGAAGAGAGATGAATGACGTAGAAAGAAAACGAGTGCAGAAGAGGAAGGGGAGATAAAGAAAAGAAAATGGTTGTTCAGGAAGGAGGGAAGGAGGGAAGGAGAGTGGCGAAGAAGAATGGTTATCCAAGAGGGTGGCGGAGAAGAAAATGAATAACAAGATTAGAGACAGAGAGAGAGAGAGAGAGAGAGAGAGAGAGAGAGAGAGAGAGAGAGAGAGAGAGAGAGAGAGAGAGAGAGACACAACAAAACACGGTGAGATAAAATTTTTTTATCAATAACAACATCTACTGTGCATGTGTATGTGTAAGACAGCCGGTATTTTTGTAGGAGTGTGCGGGCGCGTATGTGTGTGTGACTGGGGGGGGGTTAGCCTTAGACCGGACAGTGACACGGGGGGGCGGGGGGGGGTTAGCCTTAGACAGGACAGTGATGGGGAGGGGGGGTTAGCCTTAGACAGGACAGTGATGGGGAGGGGTAGCCTTAGACAGGACAGTGATGGGGGGGGGGGGGACAGTGATGGGGGGGAGGGGTTAGCCTTAGACAGGACAGTGATGGGGGGGGGGGGGGGGGGACAGTGTGATGGGGGGGGGGGGGGTAGCCTTAGACAGGACAGTGATGGGGGGGACAGGACAGTGTTGGGGGTTAGCCTTGACAGGACAGTGTGATGGGGGGTTAGCCTTAGACAGGACAGTGATGGGGGGGGGGTTAGCCTTAGACAGGACAGTGATGGGGGGGGGGGGGGGGGTTAGCCTTAGACAGGACAGTGATGGGGGGGGGGGGTTAGCCTTAGACAGGACAGTGATGGGGGGGGGGGGGGGGGTTAGCCTTAGACAGGACAGTGTGATGGGGGGGGGGGGGTTAGCCATAGAAAGGACAGGGTGTTGGGGGGGTTAGCCTTAGACAGGACAGTGTGATGGGGGGGGTTAGCCTTGACAGGACAGTGTGAGTGATGGGGGGGGGGGGGGGTTAGCCTTGACAGGACAGTGATGGGGAGGGTGGGGGTTAGCCTTAGACAGGACAGTGATGGAGGGGGGGGGGTTAGCCTTAGACAGGACAGTGATGGGGGGGGGGGGTTAGCCTTAGACAGGACAGTGATGGGGGGGGGGAGGGGGGGTTAGCCTTAGACAGGACAGTGAGGTTCCATATGCAGCGTGAACTGAGGATTACCAGCTGGGCCTTGTCAAATTAAAACAGGTCAACAGGCAGGGAGAAGGGGCCACAACCAGAGGTAACACAACCCCTTACCCTGAAGGACTGGGCACCATGACACAACAGGATGTGATCACAACAGGATGTGATTACAACAGGACGTGATCACAACAGGATGTGATCACAACAGGAAGTGATCACAACAGGATGTGATGCATGCACCTTAGGATCAGAATCAGGTAGTGTAGGCATGGAAACTAAAGGGGGTGGACAGCTATTGGCCAGTGGCTCAGAGGGGTAGGGCTCGGAGGTTGGAGGAGGAGGTCAAAGGGCAGAGGTCAGGTAAACATACGTGTGTGGGATTGCCAATCTAACCACAACTGCTGACATGCTACCAAAAAATTCAGTAGTTTTTTTTCTGCTGACATTTCCTTACAAACACACACACAACCATCATTATATTTCTGATAATAACTGTCAAATTCATCTCTCGCGCACGCACGCACGCACGCACGCACGCACGCACGCACGCACGCACGCACGCACGCACGCACGCACGCACGCACGCACACACACACACACACACACACACACTGTATCTGTGCCATCCAGATTAGGAAGCTTGTATGACCCATGTTTTTCCTGCTGATCCCACATCCAGCCGTGATTGTAAATGTTTTTGTGTATGCTGAATAAAACCTCAGTAAGATACTTAGTTTACAAACAGGTCAACATGTCTACTGACACAGATGATCAAAATCAGTCTACAAAATGGTAACCGTTGTCCCCATCTGTCACCTGGCCATAATGAAACATGCAGGGAAGAGAGGAGGAGAGGAATGCTACAAACGGGGAAAGAGTGAGAGAAGAGAGAGAAGAAAATGGTTTGCAAACATGTTAAATGTACATACAAAGGATGAGGGGTGTTTACAGTGTTTAGGAGCGTTACTGCATTACTTCATACAAAGGATGAGGGGTGTTTACAGTGTTTTAGGAGCGTTACTGCATTACTTCATACAAAGGATGAGGGGTGTTTACAGTGTTTTAGGCGCGTTACTGCATTACTTCATACAAAGGATGAGTGGTGTTTACAGTGCTTTAGGAGCGTTACTGCAAGATCTGCTAAATATTCTGAACGTAGCGTTGGATAGCCAACGAGGGACAACATATAGATGGATACGGCTCTTTAAAAGTGCACAATAACTTTGTTTGGAGTTGAGAATACTTGAGAAGTGTACGAAACACTTTTGGGAGTACAGATATAATCTCTGTGCACATAAACCAATCATAACTTCTCGCTTTTCAGACAAACAAACAAGCAGACTCACTACCAGGGACTAAAACGAAGATGACACAGCAGGAGAAGACATTTCTAATTAGTAGAGACAGAGATTTCAGATCACTGTCTTCCCTCTGCCAATAAAATGAAGTCAAAATGAGAAGAGTCCAGACTTCTCGGCGATATGTGTGACTTTTCAAACAGTTACTTGTTACTTGTTAAGTTATCTTGTCCACATTGCCATGTCAAGATAAAATAAAACGTCAAAATGGTGCCAACAAATTATATAATGGTACATAATTATAGAAAATATCTATGATTATTGTGAACCTGATTGGGTCCTATAGCCTTTTTGAATTCCAGCTTGGAGGTATGGTACAGAAAGCGTCTGAATCAATATGTCCTCCGCCGTAACATGAGCAGCTAACGAGCCTCTGAGGACTGACTGAGTGGGAAGGCTGCTTCACTGCACTGACTACTGGCTGCCCCTTAAGTCAATCGATCACAGTCTCTGCTAACCGCTGGACTGAAACGCACTAGGCCTGTAGTCAATGAAATGTAATTAACATTGAATCGTACAAAACCAACGTGTTCTAAAATGAACCGTTTCACCGCACATCTGTCGTAAACACTTACACCACCATTGCGTAAAAACTGAAATTCAACGTTTTCCTGACAGTTACATTTCACCCAGGTAGGCAGAATCACTTCAAGACTAAATACATGGTAGCCAGTGCAAAGAGAGTCACACACTGAAACAGCAAGAACAAAACCAACAAAAAAACAGAGCGCA
>JAPMUY010008646.1:37500-42500 GCA_026901105.3 Galaxias olidus | reverse complement strand
TAAACGGAGTAAAATAATAAATAATAAACGTCCCCCCCCGTTCCCACCGTGACACCGTCATAAATCACGTCCCTGTACGCCGACCCTATTCACGCAGCTAATGGCGCATGGAGCAAATGTATCTTTAAAGACACATCTGGCCTCAGATATCAACCACCCCCCCTGCGCGCACGCACACACACACACACACACACACACACACACACACACACACACACCTCTACAGCCAATCCCCTTCACACGCACACATACACAAACCTCTACCCCCCCCCCCCCCCCCACCCCCCACAGCCCACCTAGAGAAGGAGACACTAAGACAGCCTCCATTTTGGGAGTCTAATGGACACTTCAGGGCCATCAGTGGGCAGGGCTGTGGACGGACAGAGGGTAGTGTGCTGTGGACGGACAGAGGGTAGTGTGCTGAGGACGGACAGAGGGTAGTGTGCTGAGGACGGACAGAGGGTAGTGTGCTGTGGACGGACAGAGGGTAGTGTGCTGTGGACGGACAGAGGGTAGTGTGCTGTGGACGGACAGAGGGTAGTGTGCTGTGGACGGACAGAGGGTAGTGTGCTGTGGACGGACAGAGGGTAGTGTGCTGTGGACGGACAGAGGGTAGTGTGCTGTGGACGGACACACACACACACACACACACACACACACACACAAGGGTAGTGTGCTGTGGACGGACAGAGGGTAGTGTGCACACACACACACACACACACACACACACACACACACACACAGAGGGTAGTGTGCTGAGGACACACACACACACACACACAGGTAGTGTGCTGTGGACACACACACACACACAAACACACACACACACACACACACACACACACACACAGTGTGCTGTGGACACACACACACACACACACACACACACACACACACACACACACACACACATGTTCTCCCCACACACACACACACACACACACACACACACACACACACACACACACACACACACACACACACAGCCTCAGCTACACAAACACACACACACACACACACACACACACACACAGCCTACTTCAATCCTCAGCTACACACACACACACACACACACACACACACAGCACACACACACACTACACCCAGCCTCAACTACACACACACACACACACACACACACACACTACACACACACACACACACACACACACACACACACACACACACACACACACACACACACACACACACACACACACACACACACACAGCCTAAGTCTCCTCACACACGCCTCACAGCTCACACACACACACACACACACACACACACACACACACACACACACACACACACACACACACACACACACACACACACACACATCCACACACACACACACTAAGCACCCTCACACACACACACACACACACACACACACACACACACACACACACACACACACACACACACACACACACACACACACACACACACAGCACACCCAGCCTCAGCTACACACACACACACACACACACACACACACACACACACAGCCTACACCCAGCCTCAGCTACACACACACACACACACACACACACACACACACACACACACAGTCCCAGCACACACACACACACACACACACACACACACACACACACACACACACACACACACACACACACACACACACACACACACACAAAGGATGGATGCTTGAGGTTTGACAGGGTGTGTGTGTGTGTGTGTGTGTGTGTGTGTGTGTGTGTGTGTGTGTGTGTGTGTACGGTCAGTGTGCGTGTGTGACTGTGGTGAGTGTGTGTGTGTGTGTGTGTGTGTGTGTGTGTGTGTGTGTGTGTGTGTGTGCGCGTGCGTGCGTGTGTATGTGTGTGCGTGCGTGCGCGCGTGTGTGTGTCTGTGTTTAGTGTGTGTGTGTGTGTGTGTGTGTGTGTGTGTGTGTGTGTGTGTGTGTGTGTGTGTGTGTGTGTGTGTGTGTTTAGTGTGTGTGTGTGTGTGTGTGTGTGTGTGTGTGTGTGTGTGTGTGTGTGTGTGTGTGTGTGTGTGTGTTTCGGAGGTGATAATGGAGCTCTGAGAGACAGCCGCTTTGTAAAAAAAAGCTACTAGCGTGTCAGATTATAATCTTAACGGTGAGCGAGGAGAGGCATCACGCAGTCGGCCACCCCAGCCCCCCCGGTGCTTCCAGCTGATGAATGGACGTTTAGAGGAAGCGAATCAAACGCACCTAATCAACGCATCTCATCAACAGCTGACACGATTAACCCCGCTGTGCCATCACGCCATTTCCCTCGACATTGTCATTCCAATGAGCCCAAAGATGTGCTTTCTCTAGAAGCACAGGAGAGACAAGGACAGGGGGGTCTAATGTTCTTAAGCAATACAAAGACATCTGGCTGGTGGAGATTCAGTATGGGCCAATGAAAAACCAAAACACGGAGTGGAATTCTGTAAGGAACAGCAGGACCCTGGTCACAAGCCATTTACCAGCAAGAGCTGCGGCTCCCCCCTGGCGTCGTCAAACAGTTTGATACTGGATCCATGGTGGGAAGGGGGGTGGAGAATCCCTCGTTTCTCCTTCAGGACACAGAGAACACCACCCACCCACCCCACCCCAGCAGCAGAAACAAACACGTCAAATATAAAGACGGGGACAGCGTTGTGTTCGCCTACATTTGTGGCTGTAACGCGGCGTGGAGAAACAGCCCTGCACAGTGCGGTGCACAGAATGTCATTTAAATTGGGTCCGTCGGAAGGATTTCACAGTCAACAGGAGACGGGTCCATTTGGTGGGTCTGGCAGAGAGGCAGAACAGTGCAGGGATGGGGGAGTGGGCAGACCGCGCAGTGTGTGTGTGTGTGTGTGTGTGTGTGTGTGTGTGTGCACGTGCGTGCGTGTATGTGTGAGCGAGTGTGCGTGAGCGTGTGTGTGAGTGAGAGAATGTGTGTGTGTGTGTTTAGAGGGAAACACAGATCTAATGGACCAGAGGTGTGTTGTGACTGGACTAGACAAGGCTGCTGTTTCTGCTTTTATTGTCTTTAGGAAGAGCTTTACCTCGGAGCTGTGACTCCAAAACAGAAATCCTACGTGCCTTACAAAATGATTCCGCTATTATTCAGATACCCGTGGAACGTACATAAAAGAACCAAAAAGAACCGCTATCCTAATTTCATTTGAGGAATGTGAACGCTTCAGTTTCCACTTTGGAGTTGTGTGAGCGAAGTCAGTAGGCAGAGTGACATGATTTGAATGATTTGAGTGGTAGAGAGGGTCAGGTCAGCTATATCATTCACTCTTTACAAAGTGGTAATGAGAGTCAGGTCAGCTACATCCTTCACTCTTTACAAAGTGGTAATGAGAGTCAGGTCAGCTACAGTGCATCCGGAAAGTATTCATACCCCTTCACTTTTTCCACATTTTATTATGTTACAGCCTAATTCCAAAATGGATTAAATAAAAAAAATGTCTCAACATTCTACACACAATACCGCATAAAAACAAAGTGAAAAAAGTTTTTTTGAATTTCTTGCAAATGTATTCAAAATAAACAAATAAAATATCACATGTACATAAGTATTCACACCCTTTACTCAATACTTTGTTGAAGCACCTTTGGCAGCAATTACAGCCTCAAGTCTTCTTGAGTATGATGCTACAAAATTGGCACACCTATTTTGGGGCAGTTTTCTCATTCTTCTTTGCAGATCGTCTCAAGCTCCATCAGGTTGGATGGGGAGCGTCGGTGCACAACCATTTTTCAGATCTCTCCAAAGATGTTCAATCGGGTTCAAGTCTGGGCTCTGGCTGGGCCACTCAAGGACATTCACAGACTTGTCCCGAAGCCACTCCTTTGTTATCTTGGCTGTGTGCTTAGGGTTGTTGTCCTGTTGGAAGGTGAACCTTCGCCCAAGTCTGAGGTCCAGAGTGCTCTGGAGCAAGTTTTTATCAAGGATCTCTCTGTACATTGCTGCATTCATCTTTCCCTTGATCCTGACTAGTCTCCCAGTTCCTGCCACTGAAAAACACCCCAACATGATGCTGCCACCACCATGCTTCACTGTAGGGATGGTATTGGCCAGGTGATGAGCAGTGCCTGGTTTCCTCCAGACATGACGCTTGGCATTCAGGCCAAAGAGTTCAATCTTGGTTTCATCAGACCAGAGAATTTTGTTTCTCATGGTCTGAGAGTCCTTTAGATGCCTTTTGGCAAACTCCATGCGGGCTGTCATGTGCCTTTTACTGAAGATTGGCTTCCGTCTGGCCACTCTACCATAAAGGCCTGATTGGTGGTGTGCTGCAGAGATGGTTGTCCTTCTGGAAGGTTCTCCCATCTCCACAGAGGAACACTGGAGCTCTGTCAGAGTGACCATCGGGTTCTTGGTCACCTCCCTGACCAAGGCCCTTCTCCCTCGATTGCTCAGTTTGGCCAGGCGGCCAACTCTAGGAAGAGTCCTGGTGGTTCCTAACTTCTTCCATTTGCTAATGATGGAGACCACTGTGCTCGTTGGGACCTTCAATGCTGAAGACATTTTTTTGTACCCTTCCCCAGATCTGTGCCTCGATACAATCCTGTCTCGGAGGTCTACAGACAATTCCTTGGACTTCATAACTTGGTTTGTGCACTGACATGCACTGTCAACTATGGGACCTTATATAAACAGGTGTGCCTTTCCAAATCATGTCCAATCAATTGAATTTACCACAGGTGGACTCCAATCAAGTTGTAGAAACATCTCAAGGATGAGCAGTGGAAACGGGATGGCCCTGAGCTCAATTTTGAGTGTCACAGCAAAGGGTGTGAATACTTATGTACATGTGATACACGCACACAGCCCAGAGTCAGGTCAGCTACATCCTTCACTCTTTACAGTGGTAATGAGAGTCAGGTCAGCTACATCCTTCACTCTTTACAGTGGTAATGAGAGTCAGGTCAGCTACATCCTTCACTCTTTACAGTGGTAATGAGAGTCAGGTCAGCTACATCCTTCACTCTTTACAGTGGTAATGAGAGTCAGGTCAGCTA
>JAPMUY010008646.1:15000-35000 GCA_026901105.3 Galaxias olidus | reverse complement strand
AGAAAGAAAGAAAGAAAGAAAGAAAGAAAGAAAGAAAGAAAGAAAGAGAGTATCTCCCCCAGGAGAGTGACGAGTGTCAATGGCTCTTGACTTTTAGAGCGAGGCAGCTCTTGTGTTTCTCTTTTTATCTGCTGTCTCGTGGCGTTCAGAAGAGAGATCTCTATCTGTCTGAGCAACACACAAGGCGAGAGCGTTTCTCCAGAACAATAGGAGGGTGTCTTTGTACTCCCTCTACAGCTTTAACTGCCTCCACAAAAACACCCTTCTCGCTCTCCGAATAAAGAGAATGTGATTGAACGACGAGTCGGCCATCTTGCTCTGACCTACACACTAGACCCTCATTATGCACCGAGCGAACAGGAACAGGTAACAGGTCACACACACACACACACACACACACACACACACTCCTTTAAGCCGCGCCAAACACCTAGCCTGCTTCCACCTGACGCACGCACGCACGCACGCACGCACGCACGCACGCACGCACGCACGCACGCACACACACACAGCTTCGTGTTGTTCACCAAAGAGGACCCAGGGATTATATTACACCGTCTCACACTCCCTCTTTGGAGACGAGGATGCTGTGATTTTACATTCCTCCATCTCTCTTTCTTTTGCTTCTCTCCATCTGAAAGAAACATGGGGGGGGGACTCTCTTTTGTAATGCAGTGTTGAAAAAAAAGTGGAATAAATCGATACTAGGATTTCTTTGTTAATATCTCTCTGCAGCCAAGCGATGTGCAACACCACCAGAACCTTAATCCCCCTTACTTTGAACACCTCCAAAAACAAGGCTGGGACTACCCGACAGGTTGGGATACAATCCATTCTTCATAATTCAGTTTTTATAAAAAAACAAGACCATAAAAAAAGAAGCCTTATTACACATTGGTGTTTGGTGACAAACTACTACCAACAACCCCCCCAACCCCCTCCCCCCGAATACATCCCCCACCCCCCGTTACAAACAAGCAACACAAGTAAATACTGCTATACTGCTTGTCCTTGTGGTCTAGTCTAGTACTCCTATTTCTAGGGGACCTGTTCTCCACATGGTGGTCACCCTTAGGGTGCATGAGGTTCAATACCCGATGGACGTCTCCATCCCCATGTACAGATTAACCAATCCCATTCCCCCCTCCTCGTTTTAATTATGGGATGTTTTACAGCGAGTGGGAGCCTCAAATCCCTGGGCGTCCCGGGTCTTTCTAGCTCATCAAGTTAGCATAAACAATTTGTCTCATAGTCCCCCCCCCCCCCGGGCTACAGTGGTCAATTCAATATGGCAGCGCAGAACTTTGCATAGCAAAAGGACGTGTTTTTCATGTCTGTCGTTTTGTGTGTGTGTGTGTGTGTATGTGGGTATGTGTGTGCGTGTGTGCGTGCGTGCGCGTGATAAGTCGTCGCACCATTCGGATGCCACAGTGATCCAGAGGAAGGTGCTGTCCTGGCAGTGCTGAGCTGAATGCAGATCCAGGCAGAGCTGGGACCTGAGCGGCCGTCTGGGTGATTGATTTGGATGCTGTTATTGGAGGAGATTGGACGGTATTGTCGGAGGATAATTGCGACTCATATTCACGGGAACACCCCCCCCCCCCCCCCTTCCTATTGGCTAGCTGCTCGTCACAGGAATCAGAAAGCAACTCACGCTTTGTCTGGGTGATGTGCCGTTTGCTCTGATATCATCTCTCTCTCTCTCTCTCTCTCTCTCTCTTTCTCTCTCTCTCTCTCTCTCTCTCTCCATCTCTCTCAGGGAGCCTTCCTCCGTTATTCTCCTGTCTTTGGCTCTCTTTCACTCTCATCCCTCCCTTTGCACCTCTTCCGTTCATTTAGCATTTGCCTTTTCCTTATTACTCTCTCTCTCTCTCTCAAACACTTTCTCTCTCCCCATTTCTCTCTATTCATCTCCCCCTCTTTATCCATATCTAATCACCCGTCTCTCTCTCTCTCTCTCTCTCTTTCTCTCCTCCGTTTAGCTGTCTCACTCTCTACCCATGTCTCTCTTATCTCAGAATTATGCTTTTACGTTTCAGCTCTTATCTACACAATGACAAATAACACCTCAAACTCAAGAGGTAAATACAGCCTCAGATTCATTCAGCGATGGCCGTCCCTGCACGTCAGCGGGCTGTTGTTAACATCCGCAGTCTGCAGATTTAATTCTCTTTCATAATAAGGTCACGCTCGCCCACTGAGACAGTTTCTAAGGATCAAAGGTCTATTCAAACCCTCACTCAGCTTCCGGTGGAGCCCAGGTAAACAAAACAACAAACTCCCGGTAAACAACGGCCGTAATTAAAGGCTTCCCTTTGACATTTGCTATATAAAGGGACTTGGTATGCCACTGCATTCACATACCGTGCGTCACTCCTCAATGCAGTAGCAGTAGTCACTAGTAGTTGTGGATGTAGTTTAAAGTTTTCCGTTTCCATTTCGCGTTCCGTGATTTGAATTTCAAACGTTTCCTACCCAGCTGTGTCTGCTAGTCTAGATCTCCCTTAAAGATGATCCCCCCTCCTCCTCCTCTTCCTCGGGGAAGCGACGCAGAGGTAACATAACGCCAGTGTCTGGCAGATAACGGGGTTGAGTTCCCAGGACGTACACCATCTCATAAAGTCGGGTGGCTTTGACTCGGCAACGCTCTCCAACATTTCATTTCCACCAGATCACAAATCCAGCGCACCCTGGTCTGCCTGTCCCAGCAGTACACATGTAAAAAGAGAAGCTCTAAGACAGTCAACGGCCATACTGGACTGAGATGGTGAGCATACTCTTTTCAGAAAGTACTAAAGCAGAACGATGAATGGATTTCAAATCGAAATCGTGATGTGAGACAATGCAATTTGCAAATCACAAAGGGCTGCGATTTCAGTTAGCTCGTCTAATCAGGGTAACAGTCAATACTTCTACAAACGCATGCCATCCTCGTGTGACAGTCATGCTCGCCAATCAGAAGTTCCGTGCTGTTCATGTACCAGTCATGCTCACCAATCAGAAGTGGCCTAATGCGACTACATATACGCCCACCAACAACAAGGACACGAAACCCAAGGGAAAAATGTGTTGTCAATTTAGCGTCGTTCTCTACGTTTAGCTATTTTTTACACCCTCCTACTGTCTTTATTTCTAAAAGGCGAATAGCGACAAATCTAGCTACCTATTCATACCATCAAGGACAAAGTGAGAAATCTCTACAAATCTGTTAAAGTGTCATTTATTCCCATGCGTTCTGCCCAGAGTAATCAAAGATTAGAGCGGGCAGCTCTCTATCCTTCGCTCCCTCTCTTACACCGTGCGCAGGCAGCCAGTGTTTCAGGCAGGGGACCGTTTACAGAAAGGTGCTATTATTTACAAAATTTGTTTTATTACTTTATTTAACTGACTTTATACTGACAGCTTTTGAGATGATTGTTCTATGTCTGATTGCTCTATGTTCTATACCCATATAAAAAAAATACTTATTCATTGTTGAAATCCATTCATATCTTTTTAGTTTTCATCCTTGTACTAAAATATAGTGCAGGTAATATTTTGATGGTATCTCAGGTGGTAATGCTCCATCACGTTTTACATATATGTATTACACAGTGAATATTGAACTGAAGCTGCAATATCTGTCAGAGAAATCACAGTTATATATTTTCCCCAAATCGTTCAGCCCTAGAAAGTACACGCGCTTTATTTACAAGAGCGGCATAATTTATTTACAAGATCGGCATAATGTATTGACATTTGATGTAGAGATTGAAAGCCTGTACTGAGAGGTGGGAATTATGTATGAGGGACACATCTCACCTCAACCAACGTTATCAACAGGAATAAGACATAGCCACAGTCTACATCTCTTCATGGAGGAAAATGTGGATGAGTCATACACATATTAGAAATAGCTTTACAATTACATAAATGTGATGTTACTGTACGCATAGGCTACTGAGGCCATGCTTAATGTTAAACACTTGTCATACACGCAAGGGATCTTTCCTGTTTAAACTTATAATACTAATGAGGTATTAATGTGTGGTAAAGTGGAGGCCTTTGGAGGACCGCTCTGCCAGTTACTGCTCAGGAAACAGGAGCTAATCCCCGCACCACAACAACACTAAGTTTTCCTGTCTCCTTGGCATCAGCAACACCATGGTAACAGATGCCACCCTTGGGGGGGCTACTCTGCTATGACAGAGCTAGCGAGCTAAGATGTGAGAAAGCCTGGGTGGGGAGGTTAGCGGTGGTGTGAATGGACGGACGTAGCCTTTGGCTAGCTTTTGGGTGCTACAACACAGAGTGGGTATACTAGCTGACGTAGCCTTTGGCTAGCTTTGGGTGCTACAACACCGGGTGGGCATGCTAGCTCACGTAGCATTTGGCTAGCATTGTTACAACACTGAAATGTTTTACAGTGGTAAATGTAGCCTTATATAGATATGATATAGTATGTCTAGCATACTGTAAGGATAATGTTGATCTAACACTAACAGTCTACGTAGCTGGGAACTGGAATCAGTGTACACACAAGCCAACCTCTGTGTAGCCTTTGGCCTCCATTTGGATAATGCAGTGTAGTGAGCAATTAGCCCATGGCTGTCATAAGTGACAGTGTAGTACATTACGCTAGTCAGTGTAGCTTTTGGCTAGCATCTTTATGCATGCCGTTTAGTATGTCACCGACGGCTAGCGCAACGCTGTTGCGTCATGCACTGTCCTGTCTGGCCTCCTGGCTAGCATTAGTGTAGTTTACTACTCTCCAAAGCTGGCCAATTCCAAAGAGACCGCTGGAGTCTCGAGTAAAAAAAAAAAAAAAAGAGAGCGAGCTGTTTCACTGTCTCCCAGCTGGGTCCACTCCTGAGGTGTATTGAACTGCTTAGCAGGTGAGCGATGAAATCCTTAAGGATATTATTCATTGTTGTCGTATCAGGAGGTAAACAAACAAAATACAAATGTTCCTCGCCTCAGTGCATGATGGGAAAATCCATACCGAGAAGCTGAAAAAGAAGCGACACTCGATACTCTTTCGCTAGCAAACCTATACGCACACGTGCGCGCACACACACACACACACACCATCTGACAATGTGGGTAAGTAAAGGCAGGGTGCCATAGAACACCCCCCTGGTGTGTCGAGTAAAGAAAATGTATCCATTTAGGAGCAACCAAAGCCTCTTTACTGGCGGTGGCATGGGCGAGCTAGACTGCAGACAAAGCTTCTGGTGCGTCTTAGCCATGGAAGGTCAAAACAATGAAAACAGAAGAATAAATGTAAAACCCAACATTTGCACAGAAAGGTTCACACATAGAAACAGAGTAGTGTTCTGTGTTGACGCGATGGCGTGGCGTTTTACCTCCCAGAGGCTGCCATATGAGGTATGTACTGTATGCTGTGTGCTGTGTATGAAGCTCTATAGGGCCTGAGCCATCATGTCAGAAGCATGTTGGGCCTGTGGAGCGGCTGCGGTGACAGGAACCGACAACTACAAGATGTCACCCATAGCTGAATGCTGGCTCCCGCATGGCAACGCCTACTCTGAGGAGGAACAGGGCAGCAGTATTTCAGCAAGGCCTACTCTGAGGAGGAACAGGGCAGCAGTATTTCAGCAAGGCCTACTCTGAGGAGGAACAGGGCAGCAGTATTTCAGCAAGGCCTACTCTGAGGAGGAACAGGGCAGCAGTATTTCAGCAAGGCCTACTCTGAGGAGGAACAGGGCAGCAGTATTTCAGCAAGGCCTACTCTGAGGAGGAACAGGGCAGCAGTATTTCAGCAAGGCCTACTCTGAGGAGGAACAGGGCAGCAGTATTTCAGCAAGGCCTACTCTGAGGAGGAACAGGGCAGCAGTATTTCAGCAAGGCCTACTCTGAGGAGGAACAGGGCAGCAGTATTTCAGCAAGGCCTACTCTGAGGAGGAACAGGGCAGCAGTATTTCAGCAAGGCCTACTCTGAGGAGGAACAGGGCAGCAGTATTTCAGCAAGGCCTACTCTGAGGAGGAACAGGGCAGCAGTATTTCAGCAAGGCCTACTCTGAGGAGGAACAGGGCAGCAGTATTTCAGCAAGGCCTACTCTGAGGAGGAACAGGGCAGCAGTATTTCAGCAAGGCCTACTCTGAGGAGGAACAGGGCAGCAGTATTTCAGCAAGGCCTACTCTGAGGAGGAACAGGGCAGCAGTATTTCAGCAAGGCCTACTCTGAGGAGGAACAGGGCAGCAGTATTTCTTTCCTTTTGTTGTTTTTATGTTCCTATGTTCTTTCCGCTATTTCTTCACTTCTCTGTCTTTCTCTCTGTCTGTCTCTCTGTCTGTCTCTCTGTCTGTCTCTCCTTCTGTCTCTCTGTCTGTCTCTCTGTCTGTCTCTCTCTTTCTGTCTCTATTTCGTTCTCTTTTTCTCTATTTCCTTCTCTCTCTCTCTCTCTCTCTCTGCACACGCACATTTATACGTCCTTTTATCCTTCTCTTGCTCTTTTCTTCTCTTTCTTTGCTCTCTCTCTCTCTCACCCATCATGCTTCATGCCTCGTTCGCTAATGTTTCCCTCTACTTACAGTATCAAAAGGTTAAATGTTTCGCAGTTTGTTGTGAGGATATTTGTTTTATGTTTGCGTGGAGGCGGTGTGTGTTGACACCGTGGAGTGGCCACGTACCATAGCAGGGATGACAGATAGCGGGACCCGCCACGCAGTGCTCGCCAAAACGTAGCGGTGGCCTGCTTGGCGCAGTGCTAAATTTAGCCCGGCGCCCCGAGCCAACGCTGCATTTTTGGGGGGATCGATGGGTGAGATATACTGTGCTACACCAGCGAGGAGGAGGAGGAGGAGGAGGAGGAGGAGCCGGCGCTGTCCGTCAAGAGCTAAGTGGATGTTGTCAGTGAGAGTCCGGCACTCTCCCGTTGAGGACAGCCGAACTATTAACCCGCTAAGACTCGCTCAGAAAACACCACTGCCCCTGTGCTATCCTGAAAGAATAGTAATGTAATCATTCAGACAGGTTTAAGTTCGTTTTTAAATGTTAAGTACTGTACAGCTCATGACTCATTTAATTATACATACATGTAAATTTATTCAATAGCCTCATATTACTGTTAGTGGTTCATAGTTACTTGGAGCATTGAAATTCTAGTGATGTCTACATAAAGCATCTATGCTACATAGCATACAGGCTACAATATAAGTATGAAATTGAGATATCAGACAAGACAACAACTGGTAGTGAACTCCCCTGATAGGTCCACTCTGGTATGACAAGTAACCCCAGCTTAATCACCACGCTGCGGCAACCAATTAAACGCTCTGGCTGTAAAACCCTAACCGTTCCCGCTATACATTTCAGTTTACGGCATAGAAATAGAGGAGGTGGAGGAGGGGGAGGAGGAAGAGGAGGGTGCGCGAGATGAAAGTCCCGAGGGCCTGTCATCGTCTTTTAAAAGGGGTGAACAGTAATTAAAACGCAATGAACATGAGTAAGCTCTTTACCGGAGGGGCCGGCGAGGCGAGGAAGAGCGGAACGGGTAATGATGGAGGAAGAGGAGTATAAACAAACACAAACAAAGAGACGACGGCAGGCTATCTGTTAGGCTTCTGCTGTGCGTCTGGAGTTCATAGGGAGCTGCTGGAGTTCTAAGGTCTCAGGACAGTTTTTGGTCATTGAACAGATTTATTAAAGGAACGTGGTTTAACCCCCCCCCCCCCCCCCCCCCATCCCCTCTGTGTCTCTGCTCCCTCTCTGAAGGGCAATCGCCTACTTTCAATTCTCATTGCCAGCCCGAGTCGTGTTGAATATGAAATCCCAAATGTCCCCGTTTAACTTCCGTTCTTGGTGTAAACGTACATATTTAATGCGCCGCCCGTCGGTCCGCCCCCATAAAGAAGTTTTCAGATGACGAGCGCTGATTTGAAGACCCCGTCTGACAGCGTTTAACGTCCAGCACCATCTGTCGGGTGAAACGGACTCGTTACTCATTAAAAGTGCCCGGTCTCAACTTCTTTATGAACTGATCCTAAGAGCAATTTTCTGGGACGTTAAACTCCTAATTTGTGTTCTGTTTGTCTATAATGATGGGGGACAGCACTTAGAGCGGGACACATCAATCAACAGAGGGGACGCCGGAGTCATAGTTTAAAGAAAGAGGGGATGCAGAGGTGAAGACAGAGTCATGGTTTAAAGAAAGAGGGGATGCAGAGGTGAAGACAGAGTCATAGTTTAAAGAAAGAAGGGATGCAGAGGTGAAGACAGAGTCATAGTTTAAAGAAAGAGGGGGATGCAGAGGTGAAGACAGAGTCATAGTTTAAAGAAAGAAGGGAGGCAGAGCTGAAGCTGGAGTCATAGTTTAAAGAAAGGATGCAGAGGGGAAGCTGGAGTTATGGTTTAAAGAAAGAAGGGATGCAGAGCTGAAGCTGGAGTCATGGTTTAAAGAAAGAGGGGGATGCAGAGGTGAAGCTGGAGTCATAGTTTAAAGAAAGAGGGGGATGCAGAGGTGAAGACAGAGTCATGGTTTAAAGAAAGAAGGGATGCAGAGGTGAAGCTGGAGTCATGGTTTAAAGAAAGAGGGGGATGCAGAGGTGAAGACAGAGTCATAGTTTAAAGAAAGAAGGGAGGCAGAGGTGAAGCTGGAGTCATAGTTTAAAGAAAGAAGGGATGCAGAGCTGAAGCTGGAGTCATAGTTTAAAGAAAGAGGGGGATGCAGAGGGGAAGGTGGAGTCATTGTTTAAAGAAAGAGGGGGATGCAGAGGGGAAGACAGAGTCATCATTTAAAGAAAGAGGGGATGCAGAGGGGAAGACAGTAATTATTTAAAGAAAGAGGGAGATGCAGAGGCCAGTGTTCTGTCCCTGGACAGAGCAGAAATCACTCTGCAAATAAAGAAAGAAAAAACGTGTCTTGTGTTTCTATTGAAGAGTAGGGATGTCTAAACTTAACTGCCCTAACCAGGGAATACTCTACTAATCTGATCAAGAGTAGGGATGTCTAAACTTAACCGCCCTAACCAGGGAATACTCTACTAATCTGATCAAGAGTAGGGATGGGCATTTTAGGCCATATCACTACTCAAATATGCTATCAAAAATATTTCGGGTAATTGATTAACTGAAATAAAAGGATTAGATTTAAAAGATGTAAAAATCCAAATAAAATGTAGCCTGGAGGACTTTTGTGATCTGGCCTTCGCTAAACAACCATGTTCCATTACCTATTTCAGAAACAACCATGTTCCATTACCTATTTCAAAAACAACCATGTTCCATTACCTATTTCAAAAACAACCATGTTCCATTACCTATTTCAAAAACAACCATGTTCCATTACCTATTTCAGAAACAACCATGTTCCATTACCTATTTCAGAAACAACCCTGTTCCATTACCTATTTCAGAAACAACCATATTCCATTACCTTTTTCAGAACAGCTCTTCGTCTGTCTCTTGCACATTTTGGACAGATTTCCTTTAATCTCCGAGAGGAGAGTCAGCGCATATGTTTGTATTGGTGATCCAGCTGTATGCGCGCGCTGATGTCTTTGGACTGCAGGTTAACTTCCTGACCACCACGCTCTGTGTCTCCCTCTCACTACCAGAGACACAGCCCAACCAGAGGAAGAGCCTAAAGAGAGAACGGACAACATAGCACGTACAAAACTATCTACTTACTTCATCGTACGGTCAGTCTACTACGTAAGCTATCAAGTAGGAAAGGACTCTGAGGTGTGGGTGGCTTGGTGTCGCGTTGACGGAGAGAGCGCCGCTAGTCAAGATGTTCATCGTGATTAACGTAACGTGGTGGGTTCATGCCGTCGTCAACCGCACAGCCACACTTAACAACTTCCTACAGACTAATCAAAGAAAGTTGCTGCTTTCCTCCCTTGCTCTTGTAATTTAGGTGGGCAGCGTCTTGTTCAGAAATGAATTAGCGCGTTATCCTTGTGAGAGCGGGCACCTGGGAGAGGGGAAGCGTTGCCAAGGCGCCCTGGAATGTGCCAAACTGGAAATGTCAACAGCATGCTCCCGTGAACGCATATTAAACCTGGACACTAATGGTTGTCACAAGACACGTCCCTATTACAGAGTCCATTAAGCCACCCCAAACTCCTAGCTGCTTCCACCTGACACACACACACACACACACACACTCACACACACACACACACACACACACTCACACTAACACACACACACACACGCACACACACTCACAGACACACACACACACACACGCACGCACGCACGCACGCTAGATGAATAACATGGCACCCACAATTAAGGAGGGTTGGATGTTATTCTGGTGTTTTTAATTGGAATGAACATTGTAGGAAGAATGTCAAGGTGACTTTATGTACGGTACAGACAACTATAGCCAGCTAGGACCACAACACACACACACACACACACACACACACACACACACTTAATACTGCCTAGGAAAAGTCATCAAACTTTTGGTGTAGAACAGACAACTACATCCAACAACCACAGCACACAGACCCACACACACACACACACACACACACACACACACACACACACACACACTTAATACTGCCTGGGAAAAGTCATCAAAGGTGACTTTTTGTGTAGTACAGACAACTACATCCAACAACCACAGCACACACACCCACACACCCACACACACACACACACTTCTGGGAAAACTCAACAATCAGGTGTGTGGTGTGTTGATGGCACAGCAGAGACCCAAGAATCAAAAGACAGACCCAAAAGGTTAAGAGTTGTTCAATCAGCACAAAACACACCCAGAACCAAACACCCAGGCATGACAACTTGTGTGAAACTGGCAACGCAGATGTGGCCTTTCAGCTTCAAAAGACAACATGATGAAGATGAAAATGTGTGTGTGTGTGTGTGTGTGTGTGTGTGTGTGTGTGTGTGTGTGTGTCTCTCTGTCTGTGTGTGTGTGTCCAGTGTTCTTTTGGGACCCTGCATTGTAGAGATAAGCAATTTAACTGCCATATTAGCAGCTTTGTAGTTTCCACTCTGTCTAAAGGAGCAGACGGCTGTCTAAAATGGCTGACCTGGAGCTGTGAGGCCATGTGCTGTCTGGGCTAACAGTTAACTAGCGACCCAGGAACAAGCACCTCATCATCCTGGAGACTTGTTTTCCAACAGAATCATGTTCTCTAGGGACATCACTTAACATTTCATTTACCTGTTTAAAGTTTATCACCTCATTTTACAAACAATAATAAAAACATGTAAACGGTCATAACGTTTTAGTGGACGCTTTAAGTTTAGCACAGCACAGTTGAGACACGGGTGCACTGGCACACCATTCCACACGAGACACTGTTCTAATTGTTTGAAATTGAATAATCGTTTAGGTCGTCATTAATATCAAATTTCCCCTGACCTCAACATCAATTCGATGTGCATTAACGTTAACCTGGTCTTGACTCAACATGAGATCCAATTTACTGATATCCTGTTTGTTCCGGTGCGTTCTACTGGCACGTTTTTATTCATTTCCTGTTTGGGGGCGATGAAGAAGTGACGGGTGCCGTGGCAACAACACAGCGCTACAGTGGAGTCACTCAGCCATGAAATGAAACGGAAGCATGGCTCTTCAGCACAATGCACCTCCTCGTCAACATCGGAAGGGGAAGCCAGCCAGCCAGCCAGCCAGCCAGCCAGCCACTCAGTCTGTCAGCCAGTCACTCAGTCTGTCAGCCAAATAAACAGCCAGTCAGCCAGTCAGTCAGCCAGCCACTCAGTATGTCAGCCAGTCACTCAGTCTGTCAGCGAAACAAACAGCCAGTCAGCCAGCTAGGCAGTCAGCCTGCCATTCAGTCTGTCAGCCAAACAAATAGCCAGTCAGCCAGCTAGGCAGCCAGCCAGCCAGTCAGCCAGACAAACAAACAGGCAGTCACTCAGTCTGTCAGCCAAAGAAACAGCCAGTCTGCCAGTCAGCCAGCCAGTCAGCCACTCAGTCAGTCAGCCAGCCAGCCAGCCAGTCAGCCAGCCACTGAGTCTGTCAGCCAGTCACTCAATCTGTCAGCCAAAGAAACAGCCAGTCAGCCAGCTAGGCAGTCAGCCAGCCATTCAGTCTGTCAACCAAAGAAACAGCCAGTCAGCCAGTCAGTCAGCAAAACAATGCACCACCTCATCGTTGGAAGGTGAAACCAGCCAGCCAGCCAGTCACTCAGTCTGTCAGCCAAACAAACAGCCAGTCAGCCAGCCAGTCAGTCAGACATTTAGCCAAACAGTCGATCAGCCAGCCAAACAGCCAGTCGGTTAGCCAGCCAGCCAGCCATCCAGTCAGTCAGTCAGTAAGCAGCTCAGCCAGCCAGTCATTCAGTCAGCCAGCCGTCCAGTCAGTCAGTCAGTCAGCCAGCCAGTCAGTACACGCCCTTAGACCCTTAGTGTCTCCTCACCACTCAGCAGAGATGGGTTGCCAAGGCGTGTATAAACGTGTGTGTGTGTGTGTGTGTGTGTGTGTGTGTGAGTGTGTGTGTGTGTGTGTGTGTGTGTGTGTGTGTGCATGTGTGTGTATGTGTGTGTGTCTGTGTGTGTGCGTGCGTGTGTGTGTGTGTGTGTGTGTATGTGTGTGTGTGTGTGTGTGTGTGTGTGTCTGTGTATGTGTGTGTGTGTGTCTGTGTGTGTGCGTGTGTGTGTGTGTGGATGCCCTGTAGGCTGTCCTCTCTGAGTGTCTGAGCCAGGGAGAGTCAGTGGTATGGAAGTAACAGACGTATAAAGACATGACAGAGGATACAGGCCCTGGCATGTTCACGCCTCCTTGGACCGCCTCTTTATTCTCTCACTTCTCTCTGTTTCTCCCTCTGGCCGCGTGTCTCTCTCTCTCTCTCTCTCTCTCGCTCTCTCACTTCGTCTCCATCTGTCTTTTTCCCCTCCTCCTGTTTTTGCTGACTCTTTTTTAACACTCACTCATTCCCTGGTCTCTCTCTGCCCCCTTGTTCTCTCTCTCTCTCTCTCTCTCTCTCTCTCTCTCTCACCCTCTCCTCCCCTCCTCCATCTCTCTTCCTCTCTCTCCTCCATCTCTCCCCCTCCTATGCAGTCTCTTTTCTCCCTCAGTGAGCTGGTGACACCCTCCTCTGTCAGACCGCCGTAGCCTGGGAGCCACGGGGACAGGGAGCCAGGGAGCCAGGCAGTCAGGCAGTCAGGGAGCCAGGGAGCCAGGCAGCCAGGGAGCCAGGCAGTCAGGGAGCCAGGCAGTCAGGGAGCCAGGGAGCCAGGCAGTCAGGGAGCCAGGCAGTCAGGGAGCCAGGCAGTCAGGGAGCCAGGCAGTCAGGCAGTCAGGGAGCCAGGGAGCCAGGCAGTCAGGGAGCCAGGCAGTCAGGGAGCCAGGCAGTCAGGGAGCTGTGCCGGCCCACAGAGTGTGAGATGCCGCCCAGGCCCCGGCACTTATTCCTGTCACCCAGCTGCACAGACCATTTCCCCCCCATCATCCCCCCCACCACTCCACTCTCTCTCTCTCTCTCTCAACCTGCCCTTGCTCTCTCTCTCTCAAGTGGTGCGCACACAGAGAGAGAGAGAGAGAGAGCTATATGTGATGGCCGTCAACATTGAAATGTCACAGAGGTTGACCTTTCCATGCACCTCAGTCCACGGCTGAATCTCCCTGTGTCACTGTGAGGAGAGAGAGCAAGGGCAGGTGAACGCACAGGGCTACAGTAATCATCTTGAGGCCCTAACACCCCCATCTACCACTGAACAACTGTCCAACTCCATGGAATCTTTTGTTATAAATGTTTTCTTTTCATGAAAACAAACAAAACAAAAAGAGAGAGTGCGTTTTCTTGAATCCATTCCAACGTCACTCACATTCCTGACCTCGGCCCTGGGGTTATCCATGGGTCACGGAGATGAGAGGCGAGAGGGTAGGACCACGGTCACCACGCTTAGGAAAACGCAAGTCATCTAAGATGGCTGCCACATACTACAGAGGGAAGGACCAGGGTCCCCGCGCTTAGGAAGACGCAAGTCATCTAAGATGGCTGCCACATACTACAGAGGGTAGGACCACGGTCACCACGCTTAGGAAAACGCAAGTCATCTAAGATGGCTGCCACATACTACAGAGGGTAGGACCACGGTCACCACGCTTAGGAAAACGCAAGTCATCTAAGATGGCTGCCACAAACTACAGAGGGTAGGACCAGGGTCACCGCGCTTAAGAAAACGCAAGTCATCTAAGATGGCTGCCACATACTACAGAGGGAAGGACCACGGTCACCGCGTTTAGGAAAACGCAAGTCATCTAAGATGGCTGCCACATACTACAGAGGGTAGGACCAGGGTCACCGCGCTTAGGAAGACGCAAGTCATCTAAGATGGCTGCCACATACTACAGAGGGAAGGACCACGGTCACCGCGTTTAGGAAGACGCAAGTCATCTAAGATGGCTGCCACATACTACAGAGGGAAGGACCATGGTCACCGCGTTTAGGAAAACGCAAGTCATCTAAGATGGCTGCCAAATACTACAGAGGGTAGCCAAACCCCTTTGACACAGGCAACCACGTTCACAAGGTCGATTCCAATCCGGGTCGTTTAATTGGGCAGTAAAAGGTGGTGTCGCGAGCGCTCGCTACAGGAAGTGATGAGTCCTCCTTCCTGGTATGACGACAACATAGAAAGAGTGTGACGCGGTATGGAGGGCACGCAGCTATTCGCTCGTGGGGGGGGGGGGGCGAGATGAAGCAGATAGGATCAGACAGATAGTTAAACAGAAATATGATTGGGTGTATGTACTCCCCAAACCAGCTGTCATTTTGTGTGACACGCTAGGATGATGAGCCGAACTAGATAATATATCAGGCCACACCTTCCATATTACTGGCTTGATAAGATCAATTGGTGTGTGTGTGTCACTTGGGTGGGGGGTGGGGGGGTTGCATTATAACTTCCTGCAGCTCTGCCTTTGGCACTCCCCAGCTGCAAGGAGGCACCTGCTGAGATTAAAATCACAATGTTCTTTTCTCCACACTTCAGGAATGTTGATGGTGTTTATTCAATTTCCAAGTTTGTTCTTTTTACTTCTTACGCGAGAAAAAAAAATTATGGAACTAAATCAAATTGTGTCTTTTTGCTGTATTTCTCAGACATTGGACAAGTTGGACAACCGGGCCTGGACAGAGCGTGACGATGCTGACAGTAGCTGCAGAGCAGTGGGTTTAGATTTAGGGGTGTCGGCACCCTGTCAGACTACCGTGCCCCCCTCTCGCTGGGTAACGGACACACACCGGGTGTTTCTTTAATGGAGAATCACCTCACTGGGTACACACACACACCGGGTGTTTCTTTAAAGGAGAATCACCTCACTGGGTACACACACACACCGGGTGTTTCTTTAATGGAGAGTCACCTCACTGGGTAACGCTACACACCGGGTGTTTCTTTAATGGAGAGTCACCTCACTGGGTACACACACACACCGGGTGTTTCTTTAATGGAGAGTCACCTCACTGGGTACACACACACACCGGGTGTTTCTTTAATGGAGAGTCACCTCACTGGGTACACACACACACCGGGTGTTTCTTTAATGGAGAGTCACCTCACTGGGTACACACACACACCGGGTGTTTCTTTAATGGAGAGTCACCTCACTGGGTACACACACACACCGGGTGTTTAATGGAGAGTCTTTTAAAGGAGAGTCACCACACACACACCGGGTCACCTCACTGGGTAACACACACCGGGTGTTTCTTTAATGGAGAGTACACACACACACACACCGGGTGTTTCTTTAATGGAGAGTCACCTCACTGGGTACACACACCGGGTGTTTCTTTAAAGGAGAGTCACCTCACTGGGTACACACACACACCGGGTGTTTCTTTAATGGAGAGTCACCTCACTGGGTACACACACACACCGGAGAGAGTCACCTCACTGGGTACACACACACACCGGGTGTTTCTTTAAAGGAGAGTCACACACACACACACACCGGGTGTTTCTTTAAAGGAGAGTCACCTCACTGGGTACACACACACACCGGGTGTTTCTTTAAAGGAGAATCACCTCACTGGGTACACACACACACCGGGTGTTTCTTTAAAGGAGAGTCACACTGGGTACACACACACACCGGGTGTTTCTTTACACACTGGGTACACACACACACACCGGGTGTTTCTTTAAAGGAGAGTCACCTCACTGGACACACACCGAATGGAGAGTCACCTCACTGGGTACACACACACACACCGGGTGTTTCTTTAAAGGAGAGTCACCTCACTGGGTACACACACACACCGGGTGTGTTTCTTTAATGGAGAGTCACCTCACTGGGTACACACACACACCGGGTGTTTCTTTAAAGGAGAATCACCTCACTGGGTACACACACACACCGGGTGTTTCTTTAATGGAGAGTCACCTCACTGGGTACACACACACACCGGGTGTTTCTTTAATGGAGAGTCACCTCACTGGGTACACACACACACCGGGTGTTTCTTTAAAGGAGAGTCACCTCACTGGGTACACACACACACACCGGGTGTTTCTTTAAAGGAGAGTCACCTCACTGGGTACACACACACACCGGGTGTTTCTTTAAAGGAGAGTCACTAGGTTCAAGCACAGACAAGTTTGTTCCATTGGAGTGCAAAACTCTCATTTTCCAAAGATAACTTTATACGACAGGGAAGACATCATTCAACTATGAAAGTGTGTCTTTTTGGACTGAATTTCCATTATATTCACCTTTATTATATCTGATCTCCTTCTCTGCGTTCACCCTCTATGGAAGACACACACACACACACACACACACACACACACACACACACACACCTACATAGCCACCATCAGCCAAAAGGTCTGCTATAATTCCCATATCTGCTCCAGTTAAATCAACACTGTGTCTTAGTGTGTGTGTGTGTGTGTGTGTGTGTGTGTGTGTGTGTGTGTTGGGGTCCGGATATCTCCCCACCAGTGAAGACGTTAAAGGTTTAAATAACCCGGAGCCATTAGCAGCGCTCACACACTCCTCCTAGCAGGCAGTAAAAGGGGCTCCCTGTTCCATGGTGTCTCATAGTTCATCTGGAGGATCTACAGCTCCACACAGCCCCCTCAGTGGATACAGAGTGTACGGCTGCGTGCTCGCTATCTCAGGGTCAGGGTTAGGGTGAGAGAACGTACCAGGCATACACTACAGAGAGCTGATCAAGCATCCGTTTTCCTGACCTTCTGACTTCATATAACGCAGGCGTGCGGCTTTACATAGATCTCCCCCTTCCTCCCACACACACACACACACAGGGTGTGCATTCCTCCTCGGAGGAGGAAAGGGGAGGAATATTTGAATAATTTCCGTCTTCGTCTTTTTGATCTATTTGTCCCACTGAATTGGAGATGAGGAAGAGGAAGGTGGCCTTAATGAAAGTGTAAAGTATTACGAGTCTTTCTCGACCCTCCTTCTTCCTCCGCACGCTACTACCAGCTCACTAACTACTCCCTTATATGGTCAGTGGTTCCTCCAGCTCCGCCGCTAACGGCTTTGAGATACGGTAACTACTCCCTTATATGGTCAGTGGTTCCTCCAGCTCTGCCCCTAACGGCTTTGAGATACATTAACTACTCCCTTATATGGTCAGTGGTTCCTCCAGCTCCGCCGCTAACGGCTTTGAGATACGTTAACTACTCCCTTATAGGTCAGTGGTACCTCCAGCTCCGCCCCTAACAGTTTTGAGATACGATAACTACTCCCTTATATGGTCAGTGGTTCCTTCAGCTCCACCGCTAACGGCTTTGAGATACGGTAACTACTCCCTTATATGGTCGGTGGTTCTTCCAGCTCCGCCACTAATGGCTTTGTGATACACTAACTATGCTAACTACTCCCTTATACGGTCAGTGGTTCCTGGCGAGGCGGTTTGTAAGGAAATGACCGTCTGTGCTCTTGTGCTGTGAGGGAATTTGTTTTAGGAGCCATTTAACAGTAGAGGTCTCTTCCGATTGCCCTTCTCCCACTCTCTCTCTCCCTCACACACTTTCCATCACGGAGGTTGTTGTAATCCAACACACACACACACACACACACACACACACACACACACTCACTCACTCACTCACTCACTCACTCACCTCAGAAATTCACGCCTGCCTGCCTGCCCCCAACTAACACACACACACAAACACAAATAAACACACACACCCACACTCAGAAACGCACGCCTGCCCGCATGCCTGCCCCAAATCCACACACACATTTATTCACACTCTCTACACTCTTTAATCATCATCATCATCTCATTCTCTCTCTGTCTCTCTCGCTGTCTCTTTAATTTGCTCCCTCTCTCTCTCTCTCTCTCTCTCTCTCTCTCTCTCTCTCTCTCTCCCTCTCTCTCTCTCTCTCTCTCTCTCTCTCTCTCTCTCTCCCTCTCCCTCTCTTTGCCATGCAGTAAGAGCAGGGCCACTATGGCTGTAACATCTTACTAACAAGGGCATCACTTTTTCATCCCCTCCCTCTCTCCCTCCTTCTCTCTCTCCCTCCTTCTCTCCGCCATGCAGTAAGAGAGGGCCACTACGGCTGGAACATCTTACTAACGAGGACAAATCCCTTCCCCTCCGGACCCTTAACCGCTCGGCCTAGAGGTTGTCGTGGTTACGGGGTGAGCCGATTCTACCTTTTGTTATTCAACTAAGAAAAGAAAGGAATAAGAACAAACAGCTCCAGGTTTACATCGGACACAATGCCATGGAGGAAGTGGTAGCATGGAATGAGAAACACAGGAAGCAGCGCTTGCCAAGGACCACACAGAGGTTACAGAAACTACAGAGCACGCCTGGTTATGAACATTTATGTTAACTTACGTTTGCTAAGGACCACACAGCGGTTACAGAAACTACAAACGGAGTATGCGTGGTTATGAACATGTACAGTGCTGTGCAAAAGTATTTGCCCCCTTACAGATTTCTTCTGTTTTTGCTTCTTTGTCACACTTACATTTTTCAGATCAAACAAATATTTATATCAGACAAAGACAACTGAGGAAATACAAAATGCAGTTTTTAAATGATGATTTAATTTATTAAGGGAAAAAAAGCTATCCAAACCAACCTGGCCCTATGTGAAAAAGTAATTGCCCCCTAAACCTAATAACTGGTTGTGCCACCCTTGGCGGCAACAACTGCAATCAAGCGTTTGTGATAACTGGCAATGAGTCTTTCACATCGCTGTGGAGGAATTTTGGCCCACTCTTCTTTGCAGAATTGTTTTAATTCAGCCACATTGGAGGGTTTTCGAGCATGAACGGCCTGTTTAAGGTCATGCCACAGCATCTCAATCGGATTTAAGTCCGGACTTTGACTAGGCCACTCCAAAACCTTCATTTTGGGTTTTTGGAGCCATTCAGAGGTGGACTTGCTGGTGTGCTTCGGATCATTGTCCTGCTGCATAACCCAAGTGCGCTTGAGCTTAAAGTCACGAACTGATGGCCGGACATTCTCCTTCAGGATTTTCTGGTAGAGAGCAGAATTCATGGTTCCATCAATTACGGCAAGTCGCCCAGGTTCTGAAGCAGCAAAGCAGCCCCAGACCATCACACTACCACCACCATGTTTGACTGTCGGTATGATGTTCTTTTCCTGAAATGCTGTGTTAGTTTTACACCAGATGTAACGGGACGCACACCTTCCAAAAAGTTACACTTTTGTCTCGTCAGTCCACAGAATATTTTCCCAGGTCTTGGGGATCATCAAGATGTTTTTTGGCAAATGTGAGACGGGCCTTTGAGTTATTTTTGGTCAGCAGTGGTTTTCGCCTTGGAACTCTCCCATGGATACCATGTTTGCCCAGTCTCTTTCTTATTGTTGAATCATGAACACCGACCTTAACTGAGGCAAGTGAGGCCTGCGGTGCTTTAGATGTTTTTCTGGGTTCTTTTGTGACCTCCTGGATGAGTCGATGCGCTCTTGGAGTAATTTTGGTAGGCCGGCCACTCCTGGGAAGGTTCACCACTGTTCCATGTTTTCTCCATTTGTGGATAATGGCACTCACTGTAGTTTGCTGGAGTCCCAAAGCCTTAGAAAT
>JAPMUY010008646.1:0-10000 GCA_026901105.3 Galaxias olidus | reverse complement strand
TACTCGCTTTCTCTCTAGCAAAAGCACACACACACACACACACACACAAACACAAAGAAACATCTTCAGTCTTTCTCTCATACAAACACACACACCTACATTCACTCTCTCTCTCTCTCACACACACACACACACACACTAACAACTACACACACAGTGGCACTGCATCTGGCTGATCTACAATTAAGGGGCGGAGTTAGTGGAAGAAAGCCAGCAATTCCTCTCTCTCTTCCAGCCCCGGGGCATTGATAAGAGCAGACGTTTTAATTTGACGGGTCAAAACAGACGGCTGGGCGGCCCGAGAGAGAGAGAGAGAGAGAGAGAGAGAGAGAGAGAGAGAGAGAGAGAGAGAGAGAGAGCGCGAGAGAGAGAGAGAGAGAGACAGAGAGAGAGAGACAAGGGCTTAATGAAGTGCTGTTGCCAGTACAGGCCAGGGGGAGTTGAAAAGTTCTGTCAGGCAGCTGTTTAAGTAACAAGCAGATCAACGTCTGCCTAGAGACCAGAGCATGAACTACAGACGGTGTGTTTTCAACCAATGAATACATTTGTCTACATATTTATTTATTAATTCACATGTCGCCTCTCTAACCTGTCCATCATAAGACGACACCTCAAACAGATGTCACAAAACCAAAACTAAACACATAAACACAATTACAACACAAACAAACTACTTGAGGTATGTGGAAGCACCCACAGGGCCATGCCACACATTGATACATGACTGTAACCAGTGTCAGAATATCATATCCATATTACAATTTCACTTGGTATCCAAGAAAAGTATTTTCCATTCCATTTTGATTCCATTCACTAGAGTGGCGCTCTAAACGATCCCCGTGTTTACCATTCCCAGCTCCTGCCGAGGATTTGATTGGACGAGACAGGAGTCAGAGCTACACGGCTACACACAGGAGGAGGAAGACGCAGGAGATTAATGACTTCGGTATCTGAGGAGGAAGGCTGTGACGTGAACCACAGAAGAAGAAAAAGAGGATAAGGTTTTTAGTCACCGGCCTGTCATTCCACTATTAGACCACTCTGACTTCTCAGCCATTTTCTAAGTAGTAAACTCGTTTGAATTTCACCATGCTGACGAGATGGTATGCACACGTTGAAGTTACAGTTTTAATATATGTCTACAGTGTTAAGGAGTTTGGCGGTGACATTGGGAAAACCTGTTCTTTCCGGAAAGTTCTCCGGCGAAGAGCTGGCGCCGCATGACACCACTCAGTGCCATGTCACATTCATGGAGCGACAATCAGTTTGCCGGCAAAAATAAATAAATCTGTTACCTGCGCAGAGTTTCAGTAATTTAATCCGTGAACCGTTTGAATACATTTACCCGCGGGAACACACACACACACACACACACACACACACACACACACTGTGAAACCAGAATGAACAATGAGACACAAGGACACGCTAGCGGAGTCTCCACATCTACTCTACCTGGGAAGAAGCCCACCTTTCTGCATCAACTTTTAAAGAGCTCCAGCTTCAGAGGAGAGTGAAATTGAACAACAGTAGGGGGTTGTTCACCTCTGACGAGTGAATCACAGTTGGAATTTTTAAAAGGCGTCTCTTTTTTTTTTTTGCATTTGAAGTACACCCCACCAATTTCTTCTCATTCAGTCTTGGCTCTTCACCCACACTGCAGAACAGTCAAACCGGGTTTGAGAGAGAGAGAGAGAGAGAGCGAGAGAGAGAGAGAGAGAGAGTGTGAGAGAGAGAGTGAGAGAGAAAGACAGAGAAACAGAGAGAGAGAGGGAAATAGAGAGTGTGAGAGAGAGAGAGAGAGAACATCTCCAGGGGCAAAGTAGGGCAGCGTGACAGGTGTTGCAGCTCAGCTAGTCAGGTGGGTTAAGCAGCAGACACTTTGATGTTCTCCAGGTGGGGGAGTTGCCACGGTAATGAGGGAGGTTCAAGGCGTTTGAAACACATGTCATGACTTGGTGACAGGTTTCTAGAGCAGCGCTGAAAGGTAAGCTTTGACTGCCTTCCAAAAACAACAGTTAAAAACATAAGAAAAAAGACAAAAGAGAAGCAAGAAAAAATACAAAAGACAAAGGAAAAAGTATTAGCAGGGACTTCAAATTCCAATAAAACCAAAGCTGAGGCAAATTAAAAACAAGCAAAGCTATTAGAAAATATGTAATAGAAACATTTGTGGAATGCATTCAGAGCCAAGAAGGTCAAACTTTTGGTGTTTTGAATATAGGGTGTTTGAAATCACACATACTGAAGTATTTAATAAAGAGCTCCCATTATTGTTTGGCCTGAGGGCATTCAAGATGGCTGACCCCCTGGCCGGCCTGCCGGAACTCTACATGTCAAATATACAAAACAACAAAGTAAAATTCATCTTTGAATCTCTATCGTTGGCGTGTGAAAGAGCAGACCTTCATTCACAGAGCATTCAAACGACCAATCACAAACACCACATTCAAATGACCAATCACACACACCACCAAAGGATCAACACGACCAATCACACACATAACCGAGGATCAATACGACCAATCACGAACATCACATTCAAACGACAGACACACACATCACCAAAGAACAGCACCTGTGGGACCGTCGTCATGGCAACCATTTGGCCCCCGGCGACAAAGCACAGCCATCAAAATCACACCAAACATTCAAACAAATGTCCTTGTTTACCATCCGGGACTGAGTTTGGTGCATAGCAGCCCAACGTTTTCACTGGAGGTCCACCTTATGAGTCCACCGTGCAAGACATAAGAGCAGACGTTTTAAACGACAAACACACACACACACACACTCTCTCTCACACACACACACACACACACACACACACACACACACAGCCTAACAAAACACACATACACAACACAGAGCCTAAAAACACACACACACACACACACACACACACACACACACACACACACACACACACACACACACACACACACACACACACACACACACACACACACACACACAGAGCAATGCTTGACACTCTGAACGTAGGCAGTTGTCTACACCAGAGCCTCTTAGCCTTGTTACTCAGAGAGTTGAAACAACATCAACCAAGCGTAATTGGATTTAACGAAGACACGGATATATCTCTCACACACACACACACACTCATACACATTGATAGATCTCTCACACACATACAAACACACTCATACACACTGATATATCTCACACACACACACACACAAACACACTGATATATCTCTCACACACATACAAACACACTCATACACATTGATAGATCTCTCTCTCACACTCATACACATTGATAGATCTCACACACACACACACACACACCAATATATTTCTCACACTAACTCGCACACACCGACAGTTCTCACACACTGCCACGCACACACACTTATACACATGGATAGATCTCTCAAACACAGATACACACACACACAATGATAGATCTTGGCAGCCCCCCGTGATGTTGTGATGCTTTAGACTGGAGAGCCATCTCATTTACTCATCGACACTTCATGGGGTGGGCTCTCACACACACACACACACACATTGACCCGTCACGATGAAAGCGCTGTTTGATTTAATCAAAGGATAATGAGTCTTCGTTAAACTAGTCCGTCCGCCTGCCTGCCTGCCTGTCTATCTGGCCGTGTGACTGTCTGTCTGTCTGTCTGTCTGTAAGCCCGTCTGTCTGTCTTTCCGCCTCTCTCTCTCTCTCTGTGTGTCTGTCTAACTCCCCCTTCTGGAACTCTTTCCTTAAACCCTGTTCTATCCTGTAACTGGTATGCTGTTCTTTTAGTTGTACTATGTAGTTTCTCCTCACCTTGGTTTGACCTGACGATTCTCTTTGCTGTCATGTTTACTGGGTCTCTTCTGAAGCGTCTATGGAAATTCTAACTAATCAATAATTGTTTCCTCTGCATCTCCCTTTCGTTTTTATTCCCATCTCTCCATCCAACTTTAAATTTATATCTCTCTCTCTCTCTCTCTCTCTCTCTCTCTCTCTCTCTCTCTCTCTCTCTCTCTCTCTCTCTCTCTCTCTCTCTCTCTCTCTCTCTCTCTCTCTCTCTCTCTCTCTCTCTCTCTCTCTCTCTCTCTCTCTCTCTCTCTCTCTCTCTCTCTCTCTCTCTCTCTCTCTCTCTCTCTCTCTCTCTCTCTCTCTCTCTCTCTCTCTCTCTCTCTCTCTCTCTCTCTCTCTCTCTCTCTCTCTCTCTCTCTCTCTCTCTCTCTCTCTCTCTCTCTCTCTCTCTCTCTCTCTCTCTCTCTCTCTCTCTCTCTCTCTCTCTCTCTCTCTCTCTCTCTCTCTCTCTCTCTCTCTCTCTCTCTCTCTCTCTCTCTCTCTCTCTCTCTCTCTCTCTCTCTGTCTCTCCCCCCTGTCCTCTCCCCCTGTCTGTCTCTCCCCCGTCCCTCCCCTGTCTGTGGTTGGTGCACGTTGCACGTCAGAACCAGAGCAGAGGATCTGGCAGTGCCGCTCCGGATCAAAGCCTTGTGCTCCGGGCCATTCTCTGGGTTCCAGTCCGGGCTCCGGGGATTGATCTGCAGGAGGCCTTGACTGGCGCTCATCGACCCAGCCACAGTGGACCTCACTGGGGGGAGCATCATTATCGTGACCCATGGAGGATCAATAGGGACAGGCTCCTATAGGCAGGGACATGGATGCAGCACTGGTCTGTCTGTCACAGCCAACACGTCTCATAGGCTTCTGTCCTTCAGGGTAGGGACATATCTCTGGGCTTACAGTCAGGGAGGGTGTGTGTGCGTGTGTATGTGTGTGTGTGTGTGTGTGTGTGTGACTGAGCCGGTCTGTGGAAAGCTCAGAGGTGTGAGCTATGACCAGGGAGGACAAAGGCTTCCTGAGGTATTTAACAGACCCATTACTACATTATATATGGCTAGTTCTCATTCCTCACACACACACACACACACACACACACACACACACACACACACACACGGCCTCACAGGAGCAGGGTGTCCCTGGTCAGACCGCGCCCCCTCCCCTCCCCGACACACACACACACACACACAAACACACACACACACAAACACACACACACACGGAGCCGGGGGTCCCTGGTCGGAGAGCGGTACAGCCCACTGCCCCGCTGAGCAGAGGCCCAGCAGAGCCCAGCACTAATCCCTATTGTAGCTTCTGTCTAATGAGTGGTGTCTGAGTGTGCAGAGTCACAGCCCCAAACCAATTACACTGCCAGCCTGCCGCGGGCACGGGGTGTGTGTGTGTGTGTGTGTGTGTGTGAAGGAGAGCGACAGGGAGAAAGACAGAGAGAGGGGGAGGGGAGGGGAGGGGGTGTGTCATTCAATCTACTTGACGTTATTTTATTAAATGTCTTAATTAAATCAATCCGTCAAACTATTACTGTTGTGAAACAGCGGGTGAGAGAGTGAGGTAGACCTTAGAAACACACTACGTCCAGAAACACAAGGTTTGCACTGCGTAACCATGCAAGCACCAGTCCAGCTCTAGTGCCAAGGCATTTACCAGTGACATTTACTGGGCTAGGGTTACTGTTGGCATGGCATTTACCAGTTACATTTACTGGGCTAGGGTTACTGGTGGCATGGCATTTACCAGTTACATTTACTGGGCTAGGGTTACTGGTGGCATGGCATTTACCAGTTACATTTACTGGGCTAGGGTTACTGGTGGCATGGCATTTACCAGTTACATTTACTGGGCTAGGGTTACTGGTGGCATGGCATTTACCAGTTACATTTACTGGGCTAGGGTTACTGGTGGCATGGCATTTACCAGTTACATTTACTGGGCTAGGGTTACTGGTGGCATGGCATTTACCAGTTACATTTACTGGGCTAGGGTTACTGGTGGCATGGCATTTACCAGTTACATTTACTGGGATAGGGTTACTGGTGGCATGGCATTTACCAGTTACATTTACTGGGATAGGGTTACTGGTGGCATGGCATTTACCAGTTACATTTACTGGGCTAGGGTTACTGGTGGGATGGCATTTACCAGTGACATTTACTGGGTTTGTAAGCAATAACATTTTCCTACCAATCAAAAGCACTCCTCTGCTCTCACGCTATGAATCACTGTTACCAGAAGAAGACAGTGATCTACTGCTAGGTGTCGGACTCCTGTCCAGTGAAAGGTATAAACAGCATTTTTATTTGACAAGTTGATTAGTGTAATGCTGGATTTGTATATCAAACTAATTCAAAAACAGGCGAGTGTATTGAAAAAACAAAACAAAAAAACAATTCTCTCTGGATCACATTTACACCAATTAAAACAATGGTAGTAGTACACATGACCTTTGAACCCCAGTGGGTGGGCTGTGTAAACAATCCTTCTACACCCTCCCTAACCATGGAGCTGAAGTTATAAAAACACACCACACTATTCCTGTGTGCCCCGTAGTAAAATGATATCTCTTGAAAAGAGCAGAGTCTAATTGAGGTGATTAGAATAATAATGTTGCGTCGCCGACGTTAAATTGGACACAGTGTGCTGGAGGAAGAGGTCTGGAGGGCCCACGACACGGGCCGTCATGATGCACAACAGGAACTTAGATATGGTCTATCTTTTCTTCTTTTGCAGTTTGACTATAAATCTATTCAATACTAATATCAGCAATACATGCAGAAAAGGTTATGTAATTTAAATGCAATTACGGTGTAAGGTTTGCACACTGCTGTTAGCATAGACTCACACAATCACACATCGCACACCACTGAGAGGCTAAAATGGCAAAATAGACAGTCCAACTTCTCTAACTCAAATTTAGAAGTTAGGGAAAGTTTAATGAATTCGTAACATTTCTTTATTTATCGCCTCTCTCTTTCTCTTTTTTTTCTCTCCATCACTTTCTCTCTTTCTTCATCAAAACTGATCGTGTGTGTGTGTGTGCGTGCGTGTGTGTGTGTGTGTGTGTGTGTGTGTGTGTGTGTGTGTGTGTGCGGGGTGTGTGTGTGGGGGGGGGCAGACGGGCCTTTTTAAAGGTCAGCCATTGAAGATTAAACACGGTAGCCAACCATTAGCACCAGGGGAACGTTTACTTTTGAAATCTCCTCTCTTCTTCTCTGGTCAATACAAACAGAGTGCTTAGTGTCTGGGAGGCCAGTGGCGGCCACGCTAATGAACGCTCGCTATGGAACGGGTCACAATACTCTAAGAGCAGAGACAAGGACACCTGGACGGACAGGACCGAGCCTTCCCAGGGCTGTCGGACAACTATCTCTTAGAATAGAATGGAGCCAAAGCCTTACTAAGACTTTTAAACAGGCATCCATTAGAGTAGAATACAACACGATTCAATACAATGTACAACAGCTGCTGAATAGGAAGGAGATGGCGTTCTGAGTTGTATGGCCGTGACACTAGGTATTACATAAAGCCATTGTTTACTGTGTACGTACGCTCTCTCTGTATGAAAGACCTCTCCTAGGCTGAGATACACTTCAGTCCCCGGTGTCTTCAGAGACCCCCATAACACACAGTGTGTCAGAGCCCCCATAACACACAGTGTGTCAGAGCCCCCATAACACACAGTGTGTCGGACCCCCATAACACACAGTGTGTCAGAGCCCCCATAACACACAGTGCGTCAGAGCCCCCATAACACACAGTGCGTCAGAGCCCCATAACACACAGTGCGTCAGAGCCCCCATAACACACAGTGCGTCAGAGCCCCCATAACACACAGTGTGTCAGAGCCCCCATAACACACAGTGTGTCAGAGCCCCCATAACACACAGTGTGTCAGAGCCCCCATAACACACAGTGTGTCAGAGCCCCCATAACACACAGTGTGTCAGAGCCCCATAACACACAGTGTGTCAGAGCCCCCATAACACACAGTGTGTCGGACCCCCAGTGTGTCGGACCCCCATAACACACAGTGTCAGAGCCCATAACACACAGTGTGTCAGAGCCCCCATAACACACAGTGTGTCAGGACACAGTGTGTGGGACCCCCATAACACACAGTGTGTCAGAGCCCCATAACACACAGTGTGTCGGACCCCCATAGCACACAGTGTGTCAGAGCCCCCATAACACACAGTGTGTCAGAGCCCCCATAACACACAGTGTGTCGGACCCCCATAACACACAGTGTGTCAGAGCCCCCATAACACACAGTGTGTCAGAGCCCCCATAACACACAGTGTGTCAGAGCCCCCATAACACACAGTGTGTCGGACCCCCCATAACACACAGTGTGTCGGACCCCCATAACACACAGTGTGTCAGAGCCCCCATAACACACAGTGTGTCAGAGCCCCCATAACACACAGTGTGTCAGAGCCCCCATAACACACAGTGTGTCAGAGCCCCCATAACACAGTGTTTCAATCACCTGAAGTGGGTCTGATTTCCTCAAGACTTTGAAAGAAGCTGCTATCACAAATCAGAGTGCCACAAGTACGCGCACACGCACACGCACACGCACACGCACACGCACACGCACACGCACACGCACACACACACACACACACAGCTGTTGGGGGTAATATACACCCAGCCCTACACTGTGCATATTCACTTAAGCTCATGAGTTACTGTTCCCACTTTGAATGGCAGTCACATGTTTATGCTGCGCGGCTGTAAGGTGATTACTTCTCCTCAGCGCCGACATAATTCGCTTTCATCACATTCCAGCCTTTTCTTCAGCACCGCGTCTCTGGACCTCTCAACCTCCAACGACTTCCTGCGTCGAGTCGCCGTGGAGACGGAGACCGTTAGGAACACAACGCTCTGTTCCCCATGCGAGACCTGACCCCGTGTTCAGCACTGTTTCCCCGGCGCCCTCCATCCTCTGATGACTTCCTGTACAGAGGCTGGCTTGGAGAAGGAGACCATGACTTCCTGTGCAGAGTCATCGTGGAGAGGGAGAACGTTAGGAACACAACGCTCCGTTCACCATGCGTGACCTGATTCCATGTTCAGCACCGTTTCCCAGGCCCCCTCCATCCTCTGATGACTTCCTGTACAGAGGCTGGCTTGGAGAGGGAGACCGTGACTTCCTGTGTAGAGGCTGACTCCCTGTATAGAGGCTGATATGGAGAGGGAGACCGTGACTTCCTGTATAGAGGCTGGCTTGGAGAGGGAGACTGTGACTTCCTGTATAGAGGCTGACTCCCTGTATAGAGGCTGGCTTGGAGAGAAAGGCCGTGACTTCCTGTATAGAGGCTGGCTTGGAGAGGGAGACCATGACTTCCTGTATAGAGGTTGGCTTAGAGAGAAAGGCCGTGACTTCCTGTATAGAGGCTGGCTTGGAGAGAGAGATGTGACTTCCTGTATAGAGGCTGGCTTGGAGAGAGAAAGGCCGTGACTTCCTGTATAGAGGCTGGCTTGGAGAGGGAGACCGTGACTTCCTGTATAGAGGCTGACTTGGAGAGGGAGACCGTGACTTCCTGTATGGCGGCTGGCTTGGAGAGGGAGACTGTGACTTCCTGTATAGAGGCTGACTTCCTTTATAGAGGCTGACTTGGAGAGGGAGACCGTGACTTCCTGTATAGAGGCTGACTTGGAGAGGGAGACCGTGATTTCTTGTATCGAGGCTGACTTGGAGAGGGAGACTGACTTCCTGTATAGTGGCTGACTTGGAGAGGGAGACTGTGACTTCCTGTATAGACGCTGACTGGGACTGACATGTATATTAAGTTGCCTAGGAGAGGGAGACAGTTAGGAAAAAACTTTTTGAAGATGCATAGAGGTTCCACTTGGCATCATGAGTGACCAGCCAATCACAGCGCAGAGCCACGCTGTCGAGCAGACGGGGGAGCTCATCAAGTCATTTGACAGACAGCCAATCAGCAGTGTATGTGGGCGCCTGTCCACATTTGGGCCGTGTGCAGAATAAAGTGCCTTTTGTTTGTAAAAGGATGAGCAATTTTCAAACTTTTCAGAGCTTTCGTTACTTTCAAATAAAGATATGAAGTCGATGATATGCTGTGATTATCATGTGCGCATAATCCAAAAATAATGATGAAAACAATTTATATACAGTACACAGTATGTGTATACACATGT
>JAPMUY010008645.1:65000-70677 GCA_026901105.3 Galaxias olidus | reverse complement strand
ATAAACCAGGCTAGATTGAATGTATTTTTCTTCCTCTGTGGTTTGTGAATGTAGCGATTGTTTGTCTGCTCCCAGTCAGCACACAGTGTGTTAATAGTTGAAATTAAAATAGGACTAAGTAGTGTTTTATCAGTCCATCCCCCTATTGGAGCCACTGCTTATAGAGCTACGCAGACATCATGCCCAAACCCTACAGTAATTATTAGTATTATTATTATTATTTAATACAATTACCCCATTAGCAATTAAAAAAGAAATAAAAATTGCGAAACGTTGTTTATTAAGAAAGAAAAAGTGAGATTAATGTGCAAGCAAGCCATGCAGATGAAATGGTGTCGCATGCTTCTGTGTGATCTGTGAGAGGATAGATAGCGAGGATAGTCTCACTCCTCCTCCTGTTGGTCATGTTTGTCCTTTCAGCTTCTTTCCTTTCCGTCACACTGGTTTCTTTCTTTTTTTTTCTTTCTTTCTTTCTTTCTTTCATTCTTTCTGTTGTTCTTTCTTTCTTTCTTTCTTTCTTGCTTTCTTTCTTTCTTGCTTGCTTTCTTTCTCTCACATTTTTCTCTCTTCTTTCTTTCTTTCTTTCTTTCTTTCTTTCTTTCTTTCTCTTTCTTCAACTTTGTTTCTTACCATCTACTTTACTCAGCCACAAAGAGAGTTCAAATCAAATCAGTTGAGTTGTCTCGAGTTGAAACAGTGACTTTTACATAGTTCCCTTTTCTTATATATGCTAGCAATATATTTCTGTCTGGCTCTGTGTGCGTTACAGTGTCCATGCTTGTGTGTATTTCTCTGTGTGTGTGTGTGTGTGTGTGTGTGTGTGTGTGTGTGTCTGTGTGAGTGTGTGTGTGTGTATGTCTGTGTGAGTGTGTGTGTGTGTGTGTGTGTGTGTGTGTGTGTGTGTGTGTGTGTGTGTGTGTGTGTGTGTGTGTGTGTGTGTGTGTGTGTGTGTGTGTCTGTGTGTGTGTGTATGTCTGTGTGAGTGTGTGTGTGTGTGTATGTATGTCTGTGTGTGTGTGTGTGTGTGTGTGTGTGTGTGTGTGTGTGTGTGTGTGTGTGTGTGTGTGTGTTCATGAAGACATGTTTTTGGCTCCGCCCCTCACCCTCTCTTTACTTTACAGAACCTCCAGACAGACCTTTAGGTAAAAAGAAAACAGACAGATACTGTATGGAAGATATCGTTTAAACACACATATATAGACGTCACAGGTCAAAGGTCAGTCAATACCTTTCTGTCAGGATGTTGGGTCTGAGAGCGACTGTAGAAAACATTCATCAGGACGCTTCCTTAACAACCCCTTATTAGAAAAAGTACAGGATGGTTTACTGTAAATGTTTGAATGTTACAGTATTAGATTTAGATTAGGGCCTGTTGTGATCAATGTACTTGTTGATCCACTAATTATAAGGGAAGAGGCTGAGAACTTCAAGTTCCAAAATCAGTATCGTCACCTCGTGGCAATAACTAACAACAAGGCGTTAGGCTGCCTGAGAAATGTAATTAACCAAGAGAGGGGCCACACTGACCTGCTGTTTCAGGCTTTAAAAGTCGACTGGCACATCGTCATCTGTGGTGCCATTTACAATCGGAAGGTTTTGTAAAACATTATCGGCGTACGTCTGATCTCACGAGTGTACCGTTTCCACATGTACTGTCATTTGTTTAAGAAGCCTCGTTGAACGTGAAGGCCTTGAGCTGAGACACAGAGACGCTCTGGAAGAATAATCGCTACCGCAATGCTTTCCCGATGGATTGTCTTCGCGTCAACAACCAGAAAAGCATCGCTCCACCTCGGCCTGACGGTATTAGCGAGTTGCGGCGCATTATATATCAGCGGCGTAGACCTCGTCAACGACCAGCGGCGATAAGAAATCTGACGGAAACGTAACGGATCGACACGGCGGGCCTTGGCTCAGACAGAAAGGGAGGGAGGGTTGGATGGATGGATGGATAGAGGGATGGATGGATGGATGGAAGGAGGGATGGCAGCAATGTCAGATCAGGGTCTGTGTTTACGTCAGCTAGCGGGGGCGCTCGCTCCGCTCTCTCCGTGTCACTCTGGTTGAGGCTGTGCCTGTTCGTCCACACGTCCTTCCCACTGTGACCTATACCGTAGGAAGAGCGACGATTCACATCATGCATATTAATGACAGAAACATATTTTCCTGAAGACGAGACTCAGTTGTTATATATACGCGAGACTGTTGTGTTGTTAGCCAACTCCCCTCGCTGCTGCGATTCAAAGGCCCCTGTGTGTGTGTGTGTGTGTGTGTGTGTGTGTGTGTGTTGCACTGCTGCCGTGCCTGTCAGAAGCGTTGGGTATTAGCTTAGCGTGCTCTGGAGCACTGAGAGGGAGAGGCGTGGTTGTAGTGACAGAGAAAGACAGGGGGGGGGGGGGGGGGGGGGGTGCAGCTAGAAACAAATAAAATTGCATATTTTTATTCTGCTCACTGTTCGTTCCATTGCAGTGTGTTTGCCACCAGCCCCTTTGCCACCCATCGTCTGCCTAGCCTAGCCTAGCCTAGCAGCCTGTTCACATGTCCCTCCTCTTCTCTCTGCCGACACGTTTTCTCTTCCATTCCACAGCGTTCTTTACTCACCCGGCCTTCATTTCACTCCACCCTTTGCTATTTCTCTCTCTCCCTGCCCGCTCCCTGACTCCTGTGTCCCTCCCTTCGTCTCACCCGTCCCTCGCTGGACCGACTGCCAAAACATTTCCCCTCCGTTGCCTTGGTAACACGGCAACACAGAATGAGGCGCTCTGAGTCTCCGTGTATGCGAGTGTTCTGTGTGTGTAGTGTGTGTGTGTGTGTCTGTCTGTGTGTGTGTAGTGTGTGTGTGTGTATGTGTGTGTGTGTAGCATGCTGGCAGTGCCAAGAATAATGCCACTCCAGCAGCCCTGGGCGTCTCGCCCCGGCCAGTCTCTCCCCCCCGACTGGACAGAAACCATCTTCAGCCAATCAGCAAGGCGAGAAGGACGATGGGAAGGGAAACCCGAGGCACCCTGTAACACAGGAAGACAGGAAGAGAGAATTATGCTGCAGGAGGAAGAGGAGGAGGGGATGGACGGCAGGTTGTAGAGGAGGAGGAGGAGGAGGAGGCACATGTAGATTAGATTAGATTCAACTTTATTGCACAACTGCAATAATAAGTAACTAGTACGACTGGTCAACAAAATGCACTTCCAGCAGTTTCAACCAGATACTGCAAATACATGATGCAGTGTACATATGCAAAGGTATGATTATTGACTAAACTGTAAGAGAGATGCTATAATTATGCTAGGGTGTATACTGTATAATAGAACAGTGTTAACGGCACGGTGTAGGCATAGTTAGGTGAAGACATAGTAGTATAAATATGAATAAACTATGGAAAATGAAGAGGAGGACGATCATGACGGAGGGAGGAGGAAGGAAACCAAGAGTGCCAGATGCAGGCAGCAGGCATATTCTAAATAGAAAGAGATAGATAGTGAAAGAGATATACAGTAGATAGTGAGAGATCGAAAGAGAGACCTCAAGGAGAAATATCGCCAGCTAGAGAGAGCGACAGAGAGAGAGAGAGAGAGAGAGGGAGAGAGGGAGAGAGAGAGAGAGTTAGAGAGAGAGAGATTTAAAGAGAGAGAGAAAGTTAGAGAGAGATGGAGCTGCAGTGTCCTCAGATGGCCCTTCCTGAGCCCAGACCTAGATGAGCCTCGTCTTTCTGCTGCTTCTTCAACACAGAGACGCTGTCTATGCTCTGAGAACCCCTCATACACACACACACACACACACACACACTCAAACACTCACACACAAACATGCACGCGTGCGCGTGTTGACGCATACATTCACACACTTAAAAAAAAAGATCTGACGCACTCGAATGCAGGAAATATCAGATTACGCTGGCAAACACACACTACCCCTCCTGCATAGACAAAAGCACTGTGGCAAGCAGCACTTTTTTGAAGATTCTTTAGCATTTGTTGCATTAGCCTGTCAGAGTAGAGCAGGAGAAGCCCTGCTAGTGCAGAGGAAAGCTACATTTCCGTTGGCATAACAGGCCGACGCATTGGGTGTGGGTTCTGGTTTCGTCTCTCACAAACCACATCTTAGATTGAACTAACGACGAAAAAATACTACACTGCTCTCTCAGTGGCTCTTCAGGTTTGGGAGCCAGATTCAATTACAACACTAGAAAGACACTGGAAACAAAAGGTGAATTCATCAACGGAATAGATTGGTGACGTCACGTTGTTCTGTAAAGTTTCAAAACCAGTGGTGGGTGGTTCACTTGCACGCGCCTCAACACACACACACACACGCTAACACACACACACACACACGCTAACACACACACGCTAACACACACACACACGCTAACACACACACACACAAACACACACACACACACACACACGCCAACACACACACACACACACACACACACAGAAACACAGTCTCCCTTGCTCTAAATCTCCTTCTAATGGCGTCCTTAGTGTTTGTCACAGTGCCAGAGAGCGTTGAGCTCTTGTAGATGTTCTTTGTGTCGTCATTGAGCCCACTTAGTCACAGTGTGTGTCAGAGAAGCGTCCGAGGACGATGGTGTCACTCAAGCTGAGGAGCTGAGGGCTACGATGGCCTGCAGCGACAGCACCGCCAGGGAGCTCCTCCTCAGCCACCATCACAGTGGCTGGCCATGGTCCCTGAGGACCCTGCATGGCGGAGTGTGTCTTAGAGCTGGATGCCCGGTGTGTGTGTGTGTGTGTGTGTGTATGTGTCTGTGTGTGTGTGTGTTGTAGCTGGCTGACATCTGTAGAGTAATAGTGTTGTTCTTCGCACTAGCATGGATTGATAGACTACAGTATATGGTGTCTGTGATAGTGTACTGGACACACACACACACACACACACACACACACACACACACACACAGACACACACACACACACACTCTGCTCTGTTAAGCCTCATGTGGGATTGACTATTATCAGAACTGAGTCATCAAGACCGAGCTGTTTTGTTCTCTCTCTCTCTCTCTCTCTTTCTCTCTCTCTCTCTCTGTCTCTCTCTCAGCACATTAGCACACGAATACATGCACACACAAACACACACATACACACACACACACACACACACACACACACACACAGTGACTCCCACCCACAGATCTTTATCGATTTGTTTGCCCCAGTAAGTGAAGGTATTGAGGAAATTACTGAATGTCTTATCGTAAAGGTCATTTGTCTTTAACAACAGCTGTGACTCAACAAAACCAGGGCGTATCCTTCTGTAGGGAATGACTCATGATTCCTATCATTACATTTGACTCTTTTCTCTTTTGGGCATGCTTTATTAGTTATAATATATGATCATTGTTTAAAGTCTTATCATATAAACTTATTTGTTATGATGTCTATGAAATGTTATTGTAGCCCCCTGACCTCTTGAGGTGTTGTGATGGATGAGTCCAAAGAGAACGACTCAAGATTCAATCATAAAATCCAGACTGTTCTCTGTGAGTTGTTGTGACAGCCGGATTCCGGAGACAGTGACTTGTGGTTCCTGCTATTAAGTTTTTACTCTTATTTGTGGTCTGTTGTTCTTGGTGAGTTGTTTTGACAGACGATTCAATGACTCATTACATTTGACTCCTTGTCTGTGTGAGTTGTTGTGATTGAGATGCCCTGAT
>JAPMUY010008645.1:10000-60000 GCA_026901105.3 Galaxias olidus | reverse complement strand
GAGAGAGAGAGAGAGAGAGAGAGAGAGAGGAGGGGGGTTCAGTGTGAGAAAGAGAGCACTGGCACTTACTTCCTTTCTAGGCCTACAACTATATAAAACGTAGAGGAGTTCTGTCTATTTGTCCGCCCAAATGAGGTGGTGGGGCGCCAACGCAGGCTGGCTGGTGTGTCCAGAACAACCCACATGCCTTCAGGGAGTGCGTGTGATCACTTTGAGTGCCTCCTCTGGGTGTGAAATTTCACCCGAGCCACCAGCCCAGCAGGAAGAGTTAACTTTACCCACACAGGGGTGGGGGGGGGGGGGGTTGCCACCAGTGTCCCAGCATTCTGGCTATATGCTCCTTTCTGATTGGTTGTGACCCCCCACCCCCCTCCTCCGTCCCTATATGCAGCCCCTGCCTGAGTGGAATGCTGTGGACAGCGTGGCGTGATCTGGCAGGGCTTAAAGATACGGTGTCTCATTTCCCTGACTGGCTGAGTGCACGACTGGATGGCTGACTGATTGGTTGGTTTGCTTTGAGAATGACTAGCTGGCTCACTGACTGGCTGGCTGGCTGTTATACTGGCTGGCTGGCTGTTGAATGGCTCAGTTAGACAGACTGGCTGGCTGGCTGGCTCACTAATTGTTTTCCTAGCTGGCTGCCTTGCCAGCTGTTAAGTATGTGGCAGGTGAATTCTGTGAAGCAGTACCCTTAAGTCTCATCTGTCAGACCATTTAATTTGCATCTTTAGTGTTTCTGAAAGGAAGCAGGGACTTTGTTAAAAAGGTGACGCATAGGCTCAGCTGTGCTCGTGAACTCCATTTTGTCAACGTCTCTTTAACCACCTCCCCCGTCTCCTCAGGCTATGGTGGCTTGTTACCCGGGCAACGGCACTGGTTACGTCCGTCACGTTGACAACCCCACCGGTGACGGACGCATCATCACCTGCATCTACTATCTCAACAAGAACTGGGACGTCAAGGTACTGTGGAGCACACAGCGACCTCCCCCCGCATTTTTTAAAACAATTCCATTTTGAAGTTGTTTTTTTTTGCTCTAAACGAGAACATGATTTCTATTGTGGATCGTATGGCCTCACCATCAGAATTATAATACGTCAAAATCAAGTTTAAACCGTAAAAAATACTTATATTTAACTCTATGCGTGTGTGTGTGTGTGTGTGTGTGTGTGTGTGTGTGTGTGTGTGTGTGTGTGTGTGTGTGTGTGTCCAGGTCCACGGGGGTCTGCTCCAGATCTACCCAGAAGGGAAGAACGTGGTGGCCAACATCGAGCCCCTGTTCGACCGGCTGCTAATCTTCTGGTCCGATCGGAGGAACCCCCACGAGGTCAAGCCGGCCTACGCCACACGGTCAGTCTTCCATCCATCCATCCATCCATCCTAACCCTAACCTTAACCCTAACCTTAACCCTAACCCCACGAGGTCAAGCCGGCCTACGCCACACGGTCAGTCTTCCATCCATCCATCCATCCTAACCCTAACCTTAACCCTAACCCCACGAGGTCCAGCTGGCCTTCGCCACATGGTCAGTCTTTCATCCATCCATCCATCCATCCATGCTAACCCTAACCTTAACTCTAACCCCACGAGGTCAAGCTGGCCTTCGCCACATGGTCAGTCCCCTTAGGAAAGCGTACATCCATCCATCCATCCATCCTAACCCTAACCTTAACTCTAACCCCACGAGGTCAAGCTGGCCTTCGCCACATGGTCAGTCCCTTTAGGAAAGCGTACATCCATCCATCCATCCATCCATCGTAACCCTAACCCTACGAGAGGTCAAGCCAGCCTTCGCCACACGGTCAGTCCCCTTAGGAAAGCGAACCTCCATCCATCCATCCATCCATCCTAACCCTAACCTTAACCCTAACCTCACGAGGTCAAGCCGGCCTACACCACACGGTCAGTCCCCCTAGGAAAGAGAACCATTCATCCATACTAACCTTAACCCTAACCCCCACGGAGTCAAGCCGGCCTTCGGCACATGGTCAGTCCCCTTAGGAAAGAGTTCCTCCATTCATTCATCCATCCATCCATCCATCCTAACCCTAACCCTACGAGAGGTCAAGCCAGCCTTCGCCACACGGTCAGTCCCCTTAGGAAAGCGAACCTCCATCCATCCATTCATCCATCCTAACCTTAACCCCTCGAGGTTAAGGCGGAATCAGTCCCCTTAGGAAAGAGAACCAGCTTTTCACCTTACACAAACACCAAACAGAAACTCAGAGACCTGGTAAAGATGTTTTCAAGCTTGTGCCTGGATTTTTAACCCTAGCCCTTTTTAACATGAGCAGAGATTGCTCCTCATTGGCACCCTGTCTTTTTAACATCAGTCTATTATTTGTTTAAAAAAATTGCCCCACGGTCTAGGTTAACATGGAGTTTTTGGTCCGCCCTAATCTACTAAAGATGCATGGGGGCGGCCATCTTCTTTCCATTGTTGGCCAAGAACCTGTTGGTTTATGAGTGGGTGGGTGGGGGGGGTTTAAACATTTTATTTGGGGTTTAGGAGTTTTTAATGGCCCCACCGTCCTGGCTAACATGGAGTTTTTGGTCTGCCTATAATCTTTTAAAGATAAATGGGGGCAGCCATTTTCTTCCCTCTGTTGGCTGTGGGGGGTTTTCTTTTAATGGTTTTAGAGCGTGGGGAAGACCCAGCTGGGCCTATTTTAATCTTCTGGGGTGAATACTTACAATTTTTTTGCTATTTCATCAGTTTTTTAGCTAGTGGGTGGAGGGTGTGGTTGTAGCTAACCAGGCTAGGATGCTAATACCTGTTACAGGACGCCATTTTAGCTATAGCGCCGACCACCTACCACCTAATCTCCTTAGTAATTTTCCTTGCCTAACCCTAAGTCCTACCCCTAACCCTGATCCGTTACCTAACCTTAACTAAAACCCTACCAGAGCCGTTTGTTTTTGCATGATTTTAGTTTTATTCTTTAATATATCACAATTTATTATATAATTAACCCGTATAAATATGTACTTTAAAAACCTCTGTATCACCTGAAATACTGACCGTTTGGCTCACCAGCTCCTCCTGAAAATCTGCTCTAATCCAAGTTACTCGTTTACCTCCATGACAGAATCACCAGGACAACACAAAGAAAAACTAAATGTTTTATTTTATTTCCAAGGAAAGAATTTTAGAAAGACTTGTGCCTGTGCTAAATTAATCTTAAGGGATGCATTTTCTATCTTATTCACATATCCCCGAGGTCAAGCCAGCCTACTCCACTAGGTCAGTTTACTCAGGAGAACCACTCTCCATACATACTACTTAAAATTAATCAATTCTGGACTGGACTGTACCAAATACGTTTCCCTCTGGACGACCTACAGTATTGTTAGTTATTGTGGCTCGGCATCGTATCGAATTGCTGAGCATATTGATTCCTTCATCAACCCAATATCAAATCTGCACCCGAGTAGAATGTGAAAGACGCCTACGAGTTTGTGGAAGAGGTCTGAAGGTTCCGACCACCCCTTTTTATCTTCTCCATTACTGTTGGTTCACTTTACACCAATACCACCTTAGGGTTTGTTATGGAAATTCTAAATGTTAAACACGGCGAGACCAAAGAATGAAGTTCAATACAAGTATTTTATAAAAAAACGGTGCTTCTGCAAAGGATCAAATGCGTTTGCAAAAGGATCACCCCACACAGCGTTTAAGACGCTGTCCGAAGGAGATGACTTCTGAAATCTGCTTTCCTATATACCAAACAGAGGTGTGTCCTTCTCCCTAAGCTAAATCACATATGCATCCTTAACCCTGGGGCTATCTTATCTGCAGACATCCTGTCTCCGATGTGACCCCTCCAGCCACGAATTATAACCCCTGCATTTCCTAAACAGAAGGTTAACCTTAGTTTACAACATGCAGCTGTGGTCAACGGTTAATTCATCAACCAATTCAGAGCAGTCATGCATCACTGTATACAATTGCTAGTCAATCTGAATTCTGCTATTACAGGTTAAAATCAGTAGCTCACGCATTCAAACGCCATCCTTCCACCAACAGACCGGATTATCTTCTGTTACAGTTACTAGAATGAACTCTTACTCCGAAATAATTTTGAGTTTGACGGCAGGCACTTTATTGCAGGTGTTTTATAGTGGTTACCTGGATTACATGATTTATATGGATTGTTTTTGTTCCTAACACTACTTCTTACCACAATCCTACGCTTTGTTTTGCTTCGTTACGCTACCCCTAATCCTCACCCAACTCCACCATATGTTGTTCTGTGCCCCTCACCCTAATATCCTCCTTAATTTAGATTTGACCTACTCCAAACCTCACTTCTTCATCAACCTCTACTCTGTCTCCAGTCCCATCGCCAATCATAACCCTGCTTTGTTGGTTCTTTGACCTTTGTCACATTTTTTTTTACCTTAATTCTTTGTGCCCCTACCCTAACCTAATTCTCACTTTTACCCAACTATTATTTGACCTTTTCGGTTTACAGCACTTATTTTGGTTTGTATGTTACCCTAATTTTTATAAGAATAATTCACATTTTAGATCGATGAAGTATATTTCCAATAAACATGCAAATTTGAGCGGTCCAGTCTGGCAAAGATTCCAGCTGGAGTCTATCATGATTTTGTGTTAGGCCCTACTCTTTGGTTATTGGTTTCAGCTGTCCTTATTTCATTGTGTCCACCTGAAGCAGACAAGGTGAAACATTGGGTGCTCTCTCTCCTCGCTCTCTTTTATTTAACCTCTGTCGTTTTAATGTTTTTGTTTGAAAACCTTTTTAAGATAGTGATTTTTAACCCTGACCCTTGGAAACAGAATTAGATTGTAAGATCTAACCTGAAGTATTTGAAACCCTGATGTGTTACACACTCCGGTTTTTCCTTCCTAAAATATGTTCATTAGTCGCTAGCCTCAGTCTCTCCAGAGCAGGTTGGCTAGTGCTAACGAACGCCTTGAGCTAACCCTTGAGGAAAGGTTTTTTTGTTTGTTTTTTACCAAACCCCAACCCTTTTTAAATAATTGTAATACCTTTTTTGTGCAGCACTTATTTTAGGCATATTTACTTCCTGTTTGAGTCCTTATGCCAACCCTACCCTAATCTTATTTTATTTATTAATCTTAATTTTATTTTTGTCTTATTTTTGCCTTTGAAGCAGTTATTTTAATGGCATGTTTACATCCTATTTTTATTCGCTCATTTCTTTTTTACTATATTTGATTTTTTCCTTATCCCAACCCTAACCCTAATTTAAATTTTTTATTTATTTTTTAAGCATTTATTCGTATTAGCATGTTTACTTACTATTTTGTTCATTGCTATTTCTGAGCCTTTATCACAACCCTACCTCTACCATCCATCCATTCCATCTCTGCTGCTTATCCGTGGCCGGGTCGCGGTGGCAGCAGGATAAGCAGGGCAGCAGACCCATCACATTTAAAGACCTGTGATTATTCGGCAACAACGTAGCTGCAGCACCTCGCCCGGAATAGGGAGACCAGGGCTACCCCCTGGAGCCAGACCCGGGGGGATGCTCGCTGGAATAGGGAGACTAGGGCTACCCCCCCAGAACCAGGGGAATGCTAGCTGGAATAGGGAGATCAGGGCTACCCCCTGGAGCCAGACCCAGGGGGATGCTCGCTGGAATAGGGAGATCTGGGCTACCCCCTGGAGCCAGGGGAATGCTCGCTGGAATAGGGAGATCAGGGCTACCCCCTGGAGCCAGACCCAGGGGGATGCTCACCAGCGAGCGTCTGGTGGCCGGGCCTTGACCCATGGGACCCGGTCAGGCACAGCCCGAACAAACATGGAGCCGCCGCCCTTTGGACCCCTTGTTATTTGTTTATTTTTTCACTATTTTTGAGCCCTTTTCCTTACCCTACCTCTACCCTAACTGTTATTTATTTTGTAATCTTATTTTTTGTTTTGGCTTTGAAGCATTTATTCGTATTAGCATGTTTACATACTATTTCTGAGCCCTTAACCGTGGCCGGTTGTGATGGCAGCAGGGTAGCAGACCATCTCATTTAAAGACCTATGGTCATTCGGCAACAACGTAGCTGCAGCACCTCGCCCGGAATAGGGAGACCAGGGCTACCCCCTGGAGCCAGACCCGGGGGGATGCTCGCTGGAATAGGGAGACTAGGGCTACCCCCCCAGAACCAGGGGAATGCTAGCTGGAATAGGGAGACCAGGGCTACCCCCCCAGAACCAGGGGGATGCTTGACAGCGAGCGTCTGGTGGCCGGGCCTTGACCCATGGGACCCGATCGGGCACAGCCCCCAAAAAACATGGAGCCGCCGCCCTGTGGACCCACCACCTGCAGGGATAGACATTAGGGTCGGGTGCAATGCCAACCCTACCTTTACCCCTACTTCAAATTTTATTTTTGAGTCCTTATCATTACCTAATCTCAACCCTAACCCTACCACGACCCTAACCCTACTATAACCCTAAGTTTATTTTAGTTATTTAATAACTTTTCCTATTTTGTTATTTTTGAGCCCTTATCCTTACCCACCTCTACCCTAACTTTATTATTTATTTAATAATCTTAATTTTGGCTTTGAAGCACTCATTTAAATGGGCATGTTTATTTCAGATTTTGTTTATACTGAGCCCTTATCCGAACCTAACCCTAATTTTATTTCATTTATTTATTAAATAATCTTTATTTCGATTTTTGGCTTTAAATTACTTGTTTTTATTGGCATGTTTACTATTTTATGTTTATGTTTATTTTATATATACTATTTTATGTTTACTATTTTGGAGTCATTATGATTTTCAATATACACAAGACAGGATGTTACAATATCCTTTATGCCATACTGTTACATACTTAGCCATACTTTTGATCTCAACCCTAACTTTATTTACTTATTTCATCTTATTTCAATAACTATTTTTGGCTTTGAAGCACTCATTTTTATTGGCACATTTAATTATTTTTTGTTATTTTTACTATGTCTGAGTCGTTATCTCAACCCTAACCCTACCTCTACCCTAACCCCAATATAACCCAAAAATAATTTTACTTTTTTTTGCTTTAAAGCACAAATTTTTACTGGCCTGTTTACTTCCAATTTTGTTATAAAAATGTTTAAACCATTAATCCTTACTAAATCCTAAAACTAACCTTGCCCCAATCTTATTTATTTAATATCTTATTGATATTGTTTTGAATTTAAAGAAACTCTCTTTATTGGCACGCTTTCAATATTTTTGATTCATTTTGCACCCTGATTAATATCGGGAATATGGTTTGACCACACTCTTTCAGACAAGCCTCTCACCTTTTACCTCACTGGTTCACCAAGGACCTCCTGTAACCAATACATAGTTTCAAGTCTTTTATTTCTAATCTGTTAAAGGGAGTTTGGTTATTTCTTAGCGAGTGGCACGGTTTCAGGAAGGCCACATCTTCGCTAGTCCTCCACCTCTCTGTGCTGTGTGTGTCTGACTGCTGGGGGGCGAGGTGGAGCCTGGGGCAGGAAGTACGCGCTTCCTGAGGAGTGGGAGGGGGTGGGAGGGGGGGAGAGGAAAGGTTCGATAGCAGGGCTCGTGCTGCAGGGGAAGAGAGGCAGAGAGACAGGAATAAACAAGAGAGCCTCATAGGAACAGGGGATGTTGCACGATTTAACCCCTTCACTTGCCTCACGTTTGTCTCCATTGTGACAGATCAATGAGGCTCCTGTCCAGATGCATATGACAGAACAGGGTGTGCAGTGAGACCTAAATGATCTGCAAACCGTCACGAGGAACTTAGAACCTTGAATGATCAAATGACTCATTTGTTCAAAGAAACACATTTTTTTTTGTCATTAACACTCTAAGAGCAAATGCACTGTTTATTTTTTTTTTTTTTTCATGGGGTCATATCTGCAAGTGTGTTTAAATGCGAATAGATCAGTGGTTCTGACCAGTCTTGCTTGTGATGTCTGCAGCTATGCCATCACGGTGTGGTACTTTGATGCCAGGGAGAGAGCAGAGGCCAAGGAGAAGTACAAACTGGGTGAGCGTCAGCACACCTTATGTGGATATACCGAGATAATTTTTTTACATATTTTCTTATTATTCGGGTTTGGTAATCATAAATAAAGATTAGGTATTTATAATATGATTTATTAGCAGTTTTTTTTTGTCCTTTTGTTTCTATAGTTACGTTTTACTATCTTGTTTTCTCCACATTGTTTCTGTAGCGACCGGACAAAAAGGCGTCCAAGTGCCTGTCACTCAAAACAGCAGGACCTAGTGTTCATTCCCCCCAGGCCGAGCCTTTTGAACATGTGCGTGCCTATCTGCGCTGCTATTGGCCACTTCGGTAGAAAAAGGGAGGGACACTGGTCAAAGCTGCATCCATGTTGTCCCACGCTCTGCTGCGTCTGATTGGACGATCGCGTCAAGGAAGAGGGCGGAGACAATGCACCTTGATTGACTGAAGACGTCGAGGGAGGGAGGGAGGGGAGGGAGGGGAGGGGAGGGGAGGGGGAGCAAACTCAGGTGGCGTCCAGCTGGAAGACTAAGACAGAGGAGGAAGAAAAGAAAGATGATCTTCTTTTTCTCTCCAAGCGGTCACAGGGTCGATCATGAAGACTCCGTCGTTTTGCTTTTGTTGCGGCTTTGCTTTACTTTTTTCTTTTTTTTTTTTACATTAATCATTAATAACATTTGAGTGGCGTCACTACTGGGAACACCACAAAACTGACCCAGGAACAGCCAGGGACTCTCGTCACATGGAACGTCACCCAGACTGCGGACAGTGTCAACGCAGTGTGATCTACGAGGGTTTCCAAGGTGACCGTGATAACATGTCCACTGTTGACGTTGATTGTCATCCGTGGATTGTGATCATGTGCACTGTGGTAGCCTGACTCCGAGTGTCAGCGTGTGTTTGATGGTGAGGAAGACCGCACCGGAAAAGGACGCACTGTGTGTGTGTGTGTGTGTGTGTGTGTGTGTGTGTGTGTGTGTGTGTGTGTGTGTGTGTGTGTGTGTGTGTGTGTGTGTGTGTGTGTGTGTGTGTGTGTGAGACTGTTTAACGTAGAGCTCCCTGCACACAACACGGAGACAGGGCAAGATAAACTGCTATTGTAAATAGCTTGTCAGCAAATACCAAGCACAATTCGGGGGTGTGTGTGTGTGTGTGTGTGTGTGTGTGTGTGTGTGTGTGTGTGTGTGTGTGTGTGTGTGTGTGTGTGTGTGTGTGTGTGTGTGTGTGTGTGTGTGTGTTGGTGCATGTGTATATGTGTATCCCCTCTTGATGTCTGTAACCAGAGGAGGACAGGGTTCGATCGTTGTGTACTAGATAGATAGTCTGGTCACAGATGCACGGCCACTCAAATGTGCCGTTGATGGGAAAGTTGATTGGAAATCAATGAGTTGTGTATCAGAACAATGGTATTGTGTAGAAATGTATGCCTCTTTATCAATCTGTAGGCTTGAAGCCATCTGAGGACAGAGAGGAACTACACTGGGTGAAACTACTGCCTCCCTGTGTGTGTGTGTGTGTGTGTGTGTGTGTGTGTGTGTGTGTGTGTGTGTGTGTGTGTGTGTGTGTGTGTGTGTATAATTGTGTGGCAGGGAAAGATAGTAACACAAAGTCTTATAGAGCGATGTTGATGTCATCTGCTTTATGTTGATTTACATTGCTTATGAAACTTTTTTTTTTTTAAAGCACTTTATTAATTAATAATTGCCATGCGTGAATGACAGTGAAAATGTAGTCTAATGCTTTCATGCTACGGATAATCTGTTTATTCTGATGCAATAGAGACTAAAAACGAGAGAACAACCTAAAATGTTTGCCAAATTGTTCCCGAATATTTGCAGTATTTAATAAAAATGTGGGATTTTTTTGTACAAGACTGCTGTGAATGATTCTTGTCATGTTTAAAACTGTATAGGTTAATACACATTAAGACAAACGAAATCTTGTTCCATTTGTACTTCATGCACTGCTAACACCTCAAGCCTGGGAATCACACATGCATACACACATTTCTATATGTATGTATTTAAGTATGAGATGTTGCATGTTGGGCAAATCATAATTCAACCATACATCTTTCACAGAGGGTCACATCAAAGTGGGGACGAGTGACACCTGCTGTGAATGATTCTTGTCATGTTCAAAACTGTACAGGTTACAGGCTGTACATTAAGACAAACCACCTAAATCTTGATCCATTTTTCTACACATGCACACACTTATTTTTTTATGTATTTAAGCATGAGATGGTGCGTGTTGGGCAAGTCATCATTCAACCATACATCTTTTACAGAGGGTCACATCAAAGTGGGGACGAGTGACGCCATATTGAAACCACCACCAGCCTTATGTTAGACAGACGTACCGTTCATATTCCATTTCCTTCGAATCGATCAAAACAACTGAAACTACTGCAGACTCTGCAGTGCTGGAACGGTACGCAGGGAGCGTTGACCTTCACATATCCTGGGCTTCCGAGCGTGCATCTGATAGTGTGATCAGCGAAATCTCAGTCCTCTATTTCCTTTATGTTTTTGTGTAGCTAGCCCAGAAAACAATTCGATTTTTACATATCAGCCACAAAGACTTATTGGAACCCTATTTTTGTCACCGTACCATTATCAAGACTCTAAAGGTAGTTCAGTTCAAGAAAACACGTATTGGTGACCTACGCCACCTTGTGGTTGTGATTGAGCATGATAAATCTTTGAAGTCCCGCTCTCTTTAGGGAACCATAACCATATTCTGTTTGTTCTGGCATGACAACCAAACTGTTGCTGAGCCATATGCAAAACACATGCCATTACCTGTCAATCACACAAACATATCTGCAGCTGATAATCAGTCACATCTTACACAAACACCTGATAGACCAACATGACCGCCTCCGTAAACAGTGAATAATTAATCTAGGACAGTTTTGTCGTCCATGGTATTGCAAGAGCTGTTGTAAGAATCCACTATAGTTTGTATGCACTCTTTGTTTTCTCCTATTATAAAAATGAATAGGCCATAACTAAAGGTTTGGTTACCAAAAAAAAAATTCTCTCTCTCTCTCTCTCTCTCTCTCTCTCTCTCTCTCTCTCTCTCTCTCTCTCTCTCTCTCTCTCTCTCTCTCTCTCTCTCTCTCTCTCTCTCTGTGTGTGTGTGTGTGTTCTCTGGTCTGCTGCAGGAAAAGCTCAGTTAAGTCTAATCTGCAGCTGTCCGTCTACTCACTGCCCCTCTCATACGCCCTCACACACAGACAGACAACTTTACACACATGAACAGCAGACATGCATTAGAACACACTGTCCCACCCTTTTTCCTCTGTTGTTGTCTCACTCCCATAGTCTTTGACACGGGCTGGATCACTCCGCACGAAACCAGCAGCAACCAGTAACAACCAGTAACGTGATTATCAACCTCACCATGGGAACACTGCCTCGTTTAGCCTGTGCCTGGAATCAACCTCTCTCTCTCTCCATCTGAACTTTTGTTCTTTCATTCATACTGTCCTCGAACACAGGTCAGCTTTGTTCAACACTCCTACGCTGACAACAGTGAACTGGCATGAAAAATAACAGCATGGTCAAGGTGATGAGACCCTTAGAGTGCATTGCCAGTAAACGCAGTAGCTTAGTATCTTATTTTCTGTTTCAAAATGACTTCTTTCTCGTATATTTTTAAATGCTGAACTGGTTTCCCACCAGCTATGAGCTAGAGTGCCAATAAGCTTTCCGTGAAATCTCTTTGGTTCAGGTTCAACATGATGTTTCTTGTTTGCTCAACTGGTTTCTGACTTTCAGTGTTATTATATTCCAGTAAGCCCAGGCTCAAATATTCTCTCTCTTTCTGTGTGAGCTTGTCATTGCCATACACATCTGTCATGTTGTGTTTTCAACGGGTTTCTGTCTCATTTTGACTTAAGTTTGTGCTTTATTTTGTTTTTTTTATAAAATTGATTGCTCCAAGGTTTAAGTTTTTGGTGTTCCACAAAGATCAGTTCTCAATCCTCTTTTCTTTTCTATGTAAACGGTACTGCCAGGTAATGTTACCCGGAAGCATAGTGTCTTCTGCCATTACTTTGCCATGGAACCCCAACTGTATACAAATGAAACTAGACAACTTATTATCCCGAATCTTAGAGATAAAAAATGTGTGGCATCAAATGTCTTACCTCTGAATGTTGACAAACAGAAAAATATATTATTGCTAGACTTCTCGTTTTCCAATCTATCACTGTATCTCTAAAAAATCTGTACGTAGTCACTGTCTTTTATTTTGTGATGCAGCGATATACTGTATATATTGTCTTTGTATATTTAGGACTAAGCTACTATACTGCACTCTTGTCTGGAGGATGACCTAAAACCTACTAAACATGCTGTTGCTGAAATCCTCAGGCTAATAAAATATGATCACATTATCAATCTTTCTATTAATGGCTTTAATGACTACAAACAAAGTTATACTTATCTTGTTATTCCTTGTCCATTCGAACTCAAACACTTGTAATTCTTTCTTATTTTTTTTGTGAATTTATATGTGGTAAGTATTTTCTTTTAAAGATTTCTACAAACATATATATACACAATTGGATTGGATTAATTAAACAGTTCTTAAAGACAGATTACCTTTATTCAGCACTTCTATGACAACTATTAATCAAACTGATACATGCCATCATGGCCACAGTGATGCAATATTATAAAGCATTGCACAGATTATCCTAATATTGTCTTTTATTTCCTATGTGACTGGCCAAAATAATGACCAAATGTGTATTTTCTTTAAATATTAATCTGTTAAAAACTGCCGGTTTCCAACCAGTGTTTTTTTTTTCTTTAAAAAAAGGAAAATCGATTCCAGTAAGCCCTGGCTTTTACTGATGTCATCATTTGCATTAACTTTCTCTGACACTAAAATTTCCTTCTTTCAGAAAAATAAATAAATAAAATACCAAACCAGACATTCTGTGTCTTTCTGTTTCCATAGATGGAAAGTGTATGGGTCTTGTTGCCATTGGCAGCTTGCTGAATGGCGTCTGTGTCTGTTTTAATGACAGGAAATAACTCGGCATGAATTGAGTTGGATCATGTCAGAGGTTCATCCAAGTGTTTCTGCGGTCGATTCGTTTCATGCTGCGTTTGTGTTCTTTTGAGTTTGGCCGCACCGTTTGTACCCTGACAGTACAGAGTGCATCAGCTCCACCCACGGATGAAAACCTAATAACCTAGTCATACGTATACAGTGTGATTATAACCTGGACGAGAGATGACAGTGCACACCCTATAAATTAAAAAACACAAAACCACCGTTTATCCAGCTTCAAAATAACAGAGCTGTCTGTTGTGCACATGATTGACACCCATACGGTCCGTTCCCCCTTAGAGATCTTTCTGTTGGCGGAACACGCTGATGCTGTAATCACTGAGCGACAAATCACAGGAGGCCACGGCTGCTGTCAGGGCGACGGCTGGGAGTGGAGCGTGTGAGATTTACACAGATTTGTCTTTGATAGCTCGGTGGTAAATCTGTCTGGAGACAGGCACACTGTCCCTGGGGAAGGTGGCTGTGTGAGTTATAACAGTGGTGGTGGAAGAGAAGAGAGAGGGGGAGAGAGAGAGAGAGAGAGAGAGAGAGAGAGAGAGAGAGAGAGAGAGAGAGAGAGACAGAGAGAGACAGAGAGAGAGAGAGAGAGAGAGAGAGAGAGAGAGACACAGAGAGACAGAGAGAGAGAGAGAGAGAGAGAGAGAGAGAGAGAGAGAGAGAGAGAGACAGAGAGAGAGAGACAGAGACAGAGAGAGACAGAGAGAGAGAGAGAGACAAAGGGAGACAGAGAGACACAGAGAGAGAGATAGAGAGAGAGAGAGAGAGAGAGAAAGAACAGAGAGAGACAGTGAAAAAGAGAGAGACAGAGAAAGAGAGAGAGAGAGAGAGAGAGAGAGAGAGAGAGAGAGAGGGGGGGAGAACAGAGAGAGAGGGGGGTGGAGAACAGAGAGAAAGAGAGAAAGGCTGTGGGATAAGAGTGTCAGAAGATCATAGTGTTTGTCGCACAGCGTGGAGGTACAGGTCAGACAGGGGTGTGTATGTGTGTGTGTGTGTGTGTGTGTGTGTGTGTGTGTGTGTGTGTGTGTGTGTGTGTGTGTGTGTGTGTGTGTGACGTGTGTGGACGTGTGTGGGCGTGTGTGATGACTAGAGGGGGAATTTAATTATGGGATGGAGGGAGATGGAAAAAGAGCTTTGTATTGCGAGGAGGAGAGGAAGAAAAGAGAGAGAGAGAAAAGTGAAACAGAGAAACAGAAGAAGGGAAAGAGAGAAAGAGGAGGAGCCTTGACATGTTGATCGTTGATCGTTGATCGTTGATCGTTCTTTAAAGTGAATGTTGAGGCTGTTTTGTGGTGACTTTCTCAGCTCTCTTGAGTCCCGTCACAAGGCCCAACTTTGTCCTCTATCTCTCACTTGCTTTCTGGCACACATATTCTTGTGGGTGTATGTGTGTGTGCCCATCTTTATGTGTATATCTTGTGCTTATTTGCCGCCATTTTCTTTCTGGATTCAAAGGCAGATCCACAATAATCACATTCTTGCATTCTTGCCCTTATTGAGGAAAGAGACAGAATAACAAAGCCAGGAAGCTAGCGCGGCGGCACCTACACAAAGGCTGCATTCCTCAACGATTATCAGAGATTCGACGAGGGGATATTCAAACGGCCAATATCACTCGAATGAGATGCGAGGTACATGGGATTAGCTTCAAAGCCTTCTCAGGATGAAAAACCCAGCTACTGTCGCTAACAAAATAAATGCATAGCCAAGAGACCAAGTGGTACTAAGGAAGGAACTTCAATAGCAGACAAGCAACACGGGTAAATAATAATTCGAATTAAGAACCCAAATCGTCAGTTTAGAGTGTGTGGGAGCCCTCTACTGACCAGCTCCATCAGAGGGTCGTGGCACAGCAGGATGGGGAAGAGAACATCTGACCCTACTGTAGATGATAAGGATTAAATACCCAGCACGCTGTGTGTGACCTTCTCATCTGACCCTACTGTAGATGATAAGGATTAAATACCCAGCACGCTGTGTGTGACCTTCTCATTCCACAGCCTTATCTGTGTTTTCCATTGTATTGTGCTGCACGATTAAAGTGCAGGTGGATTAGCAAAACCACTCCAATACACTCGGACAATATTAAGTATCCATATTAAGTGAATGCATCCGTGTGTTTTCCTGGGTTGATATTGTTGATACTGAGAGGAAAACGTGTTTATCTTTGACTCTTGGAGAGAGGATTTGACGAGACATGAACACAAACACCAGCGTTGTCCTGTGCCAACTGAGCAGTGCCAGAGGCCTTTACTTTCTCAGGAAATGGGAGGTGAAGAGGTGAGTCCTCCTTTGAAATTGTGTCTATCATTTTGCCTGGCGGGTGCATCGCATTGCTGGCATGCCTTGTATTTTGTCCCCTGGCTGGGACAGGAGACTCTTGTCAACCGGCTACCAAACACCTGTTGGATGTTTAACAATATATTGTATTTTCTGAATGAAGTACTTTCTTTGCCCTTTACTGTTTCTCAAAAGACAGTAAGCGGCTCCATGTTTGTCGCTATCCCCTCTCTCTTTTTAGCTGCTTCAAGCTTGCTGTCTTATCCATAGTTTGGCTTTTTGCTCCCTTGATTTCCACTACCGTGTCTTGTGGGAAGCTAGTGTTTGGAGGTCGGTTTCTGCTGTTTTGGCTGTGCTTGTGCCCTGACCACGACATTCCCGAGTTCTCATAACTTCTGTGCGTGTCAAAGGGACGCTATGTTCACTCGGATACAGACCTAAACGCACACATTTGATTACAGCCGGCCCAGTTTAGTTTTCAGCTACATGTTCTCCAAAGTAAACTGTCTTCTGTACGTTCAAAGACAAAAATAGACAAGGACACAAGGAATGCTTATTTCAGCATTCTTTATTATTTTTACATTCTCTGTTCAATATCTTGTTCCTATACTGTCATATGTTTAAAACTTCTCGACCAAATTTTGTTCAACACTGTTTTTTCCCCCTAGTTAAACAAAGCACAAACGTCAACCTTGAAATGTCATAGATGTAGCTGGATGCAACAGGACCTCTTTTGCGAGTTTAAAGTGATAAAAACATTTTTTGTTTTATCCACAGACACACACACAGTCACCAACTGAAGCAAGCTCTCCCCTAAACATGATTGATCATAGCCTACCTACCTACACTGTGTGCCTTCACATCTGTCGTCGTCCCGTCCCCCCCCCACATCTTTTATCTTTTCTTTCTTCACAGTCGTTCATGCTCGTGTGCCTCCGTCTGTCTGGTATGCCCACGTCTGTACACGCGTGCGTGTGTGTGTGTGTGTGTGTGTGTGTGTGTGTGTGTGTGTGTGTGTGTGTGGAGGGAGCGCTCTGTCCCTGGACTTTCTCACGGGCCACTATGTGTCTGGGCGTCTAGCCCCCCGGGCAAACTCCCACACTGGGGGGCTTAGACAGCCAGACCTTCCCTGGCCTGACATCTCCCCTGGGGTCCCCCCTGCATCCATGCCTGGGCCCTGACGACTCTATAACCTCCCAAAAGTACCTGTCTCTCTCTGTATTAGCCTGTCTGTCTATCTCCACTTGCTATGAACAGTCTGATAACATACAGTCAGAATACTTTATCTGCGTTCTAATCCATCTCTTGTAACTGAGTGTATCACTAAAATAATACATTAGTAAAATGACTGTCTCACTGAACTATCCATCTCTTTCCACTGTGTAACAATGTAAGTTATATTCTCTGAAGTAGTACCTGCTTCACTGATTTAGCCCACATTTTCCCTTCCAATTTCACCTATCACTAACTATCTCTGACTCTATCCAAATACATTTTTCGAGGAAGAAAAACAGTATCGATTGTTTAACAGTGGTCCAACACAGGCAGTGATTGATACAAGCACAGTAGCCCAATTTACTGAAAGGGAATTAAACAGAATAAGCATTGCGGATCAAACCTATTACGTAAGGTTACTGTGTGTCTGGCACTCAGTCCGTTTCACCCCAAGCAGGTGTGACTTTGAGAGAAAGACCAGTGTGACAGTGGATTAAGGCATTGTGAAACTAGGCCAACTGTGGCAGCTAACTGTAGCGCTAATGCGGTAGCTACATTATGAATGGATTGCTAGCATAAACACTGGACCCAAAACGCAGGAGTATATGTAGATTCAGTGGAAAAACCATGCAGGGTCAGTTAGGCCCTGTAAGGACCGGACAAGGGCTTACAGACGCCCACATGGCGATACATAATAGAGGTGTTGTACTGAAGTGAAGTAGCTGCTAGCAGGCCACGATTAGTCTAAACGAGTAGTCATTAGCGCCTACTGTGAGTGGATTAGCATACCATGTGTGTTCAGCTACATGAGAGAGAGAGAGAGAGAGAGAGAGAGAGAGAGAGAGAGAGAGAGAGAGAGAGAGAGGGAGAGAGAGAGAGAGAAAGATAGACATATAGAGATTTAGAGAAACAGATATAAAGAAATTAAAATATATATATGGGAAAAACCTAACTGCCGCATAATAGCAGCCAAATATGTGGCCTCTTGTCACAACCTAAGGGACAGCCAGTGGAACAACGCACAAAGTTGAATGCAACACTTGTTCATCATTTTATTACTGTTGTTAGTATTATTGTTACAGTATGCATGTCATGTTAACAGTAACTTCCCGTGTAAAAAATCTGCATATGTGTGTGTGATTGTGTGTGTGTGTGTGTGTGTGTGTGTGTGTGTGTGTGTGTGTGTGTGTGTGTGTGTGTGTGTGTGTGCGCGCGCATCATTATATACTTTTAAAAAACGTTTAATAATGAACCTCCTTATTATTACTGTAATTGTACTGTTATGTCACATTATATGTTCATCTATGTTTGCTTTGGCAATATAAGCATTTGTCTTTTCATGCCACATAAAGTTCATTAAATTGATATTGAATTGAGGGAGAGAACCAAAAAATATACACAAAGAGGAGAAGAAGAAGAAGAAGTGAAGATTTATCTGGAGTCATCAGGCTCCTGTTTTCATTTTGAGTGGAATCCCTTCTTAGCTATGTGGTAACTGAACATAACAAAACAGACTCTGTTTTAAACCATTGAAAAAGTGGATCTACAACTCCTTATCCCCAATAATGGAGGTATTAGACCACTAAGATGGTGGTTATATTAAAAACAAAGTCCCAGACCCCCTTTGCTGCAGTCCACACACCACTAAAGGGGAAAGCCTGTCCTCTGATTGTGGGAACGCCAGTGGCAAGGGGTGAAGATGATGGGGGTGGGAGTTTGCCTTCAGTTCATAACATTTTTTTGATTATTTAGTTTCTAATACTCATCAGCCTTCTGCAGCAGTTGAGCTTTGACTATCTTACACCACGTGTTAACTGTATGTTTATTATTTGTGTGCACATAATGTATCACACAACGAGGAGCACGTGTTTAAAGGTGAGGCACAAGCAAGGAGACAAACAATCTCCATGACTACGGGTGGCGGTCATGGAAACCCGGCCTCTGCTTCTTCTCCTAAGGGACGTGAATGGGATGTTATCGTCGCCGTGGCAGCATGCAAGCTCTTGGAGTGGGGAAGAATCAGGGCGCTGATAATTTATTTGATCTGTTTCAGTCTCAGCATCTAAACAGCTATGACCAAATCTAATTTCAGCACTGGCGTGTGGAACTGGGATGCTTTCAAACTGTCTTTTGAAACGTTTGTCTCTTCACATCGATAGATGCACTTTAAAACAAAACAATAAAAAAAATTGTGTTTTAACAGCAGGTCACATATGATGATAAACTAAGAGTGAGGGGTCGTGATCAGAGGTCAAACCCACACAGTGGTTACTCTCCATGACAACCAATGTGATGAGTGGCGGACGGGCAGATTAAGATGGAGTCGCTTTGTTTGAGGAAGAATGCATGGATACATTTCAAGGATGTCTTTGTTGTTTAAACTCAGTCTGTGTTGTAGTTTTAAGCTCTTTGAAGACTTAACGGAAATTTTTATTTTAACAATATGATTTGCGTAGTAATAGAGGATTACGGTGGAGAAGACACACATACAGCTGCCTCAGTTTTAGAAACGGTTCAGTTTGTATTTCATTAGAATAGTTTCAGGAGTCAATGGTTTATCTTGTTTGAAGACGGGTGCTCGCCTTCACTTGATGATCAATGGAAATATGATCAATGGAAAACAATCAATAGAAATATGATCAATGGAAAACAATCAATAGAAATTCGATCAATGCAACACGACTGATTGGATTCAGCATAATCTACTACATTTCATTCATCTTCGACTACAGATCCAGAAAACAATGGCTAATGTTTGTTTGACCAGGTTTGGCCCCTGTACTTATAAAAAGCTTTAGACTGACCTGAAGCTGGACACACTGGTCATGTTCTTTATTCAATTTCAAACAATGTGAACAAGACTTGATGATAGGGTGAAATAGATTTGACAACCATTGGTTAATGTGTATCTTTTTAAAGTAGTGAGTGTAAGGGAAATTTTGGCATCCTCACGGATATTCAAGCCTAAGCTGTTGTTCCAATGTGGGGGAAGGGTCAGAGTGAAGACCAGGTCACGAAAGAGACAGCATGTGCCTTTTGGAAACACTGAAGTCTAAAGTTTTGTGTTTTAGACAGTACATAAAATGATGTCTACGTGTCCTATGTGCGTGTCCTTAATAATGCTGATTACGTCCACTCCCCTCCACCTTGACCAATGGAATGATTGTTTATCTTAGACCAATGTACTCGTTTCAGCCTTGTCAACTAATCAGGGCACTATATCGTTAGAGTGAACTCACTGTAGTCATTTCTCTGACTCAGACTCTGTAGTCAGCAATAAAATTGTTCTTGATCTTTTCATGGTTTCTCCCTCTCATTAATTGGTTATTTTCTATCATAGATTGAAATGATCCATTACATGAGTTATGTAAGTATAAGATAAACATTTCTTTTAGTGGAACTGTGTTTTCTTTACTTATGGACATCTAAGCACCCATTTCTAGTATAATTGGTTATTTTCTATCATAGATTGAAATGATCCATTACATGAGTTATGTAAGTATAAGATAAACATTTCTTTTTAGTGGAACTGTGGAACCCTTTTCTTTATTTGTGGACATCTAAGCACCCATTTCTAGTATGCAAAACAAATTCTCTTGTGTTTTTTCAATGGCTGAACTTGATAGGACCCCAGTAAAATGTATCCTAGTAAAAATAACGGTTAATTATTACACCCTTTGATTACATTTTTACCACCCTCATGCTCTTTGCTCCAAAATGTATTATGACTTTGTTTTGCAGCAAAATGTATTATGACTTTGTTTTGCAGCAAAATGTATTATGACTTTGCTGCAAAACATTTCCACTCTTTCAAATGAAATATTCCTTAAAATATGAAATTAAAATATCAGCAAAAAGCTGTATACAGTAAGGATGGGACGTTGTTGACCTCAACTGACAAGGTGATTGGGAGGTGGAAGGAGCACTTTGAGGAACTCCTGAACCCGACAAACCCACCTACAAAGAGACAGGGCTGGAGGATGGTGGGGGATCAGCATCAATCTCCCTGGCGGAGGTCACTGAGGTAGTCACACAACTCCACAGTGGCAAAGCCCCAGCGGTTGATGAGATCCGCCCAGAAATGCTGAAGGCTCTGGGTGTTGAGGGACTGTCATGGATGACACGTCTTATCAACATTGCGTGGAAGTCGGGGACAGTACCTAAGGAGTGGCAGACCGGGGTGGTGGTTCCCCTGTTCCAAGGGGACCGGAGAGTGTGTGCCAACTACAGAGGCATCACATTACTCAGCCTCCCCGGGAAAGTATACTCCAGGGTGCTGGAAAAGAAGAGGGTTCGACCGATAGTCGAACCTCGGATTGAGGAGGAACAATGCGGTTTCCGGCCTGGTCGTGGAACAACGGACCAGCTTTTTACCCTCGCAAGGATCTTTGAGGGGCCTGGGAGTATGCCAATCCGGTCTACAAGTGTTTTGTGGATTTGGAGAAGGCGTATGATCGGGTTCCCCGGGAGATACTGTGGGGTGCTGCGGAAGTATGGGGTGAGGGGTCTCTATCAGAGCCATCCAATCTCTGTACTCCCAAAGCGAGAGCTGTGTCCGGGTCTGCGGCAATAAGTGGGACTCGTTTCCGGTGAGGGTTGGCCTCCTCCAAGGCTGCGCTTTGTCACCTATCCTGTTTGTGGTATTCATGGACCGGATCTCACGGCGTAGCCGCGGGGGAGGGGGGCTGCGGGTTGGTGGGCAGAGGATTGCATCACTGCTTTTTGCAGATGATGTGGTCCTGATGGCATCACCAGTCTGCGACCTGCAGCACTCATTGGATCGGTTCGCAGCCGAGTGTGAAGCGGCTGGGATGAGGATCAGCACCTCCAAATCCGAGGCCATGGTTCTCAGCAGGAAACCGATGGATTGTCTACTCCAGGTAGGGAATGAGTCTTTACCCCAAGTGAAGGACTTCAAGTATCTTGGGGTCTTGTTCTCGAGTGAGGGTAAAATGGAACGAGAGATGGGCCGAGAGAATTGGAGCAGCGGGTGCGGTGTTGCAGTCGCTCTATCGCACCGTTGTGACGAAGAAGAGAGAGCTGAGCCAGAGGCCAAGCTCTCAATCTACCGGTCTATCTTCGTTCCTACTCTCACCTATGGTCATGAAGGGTGGGTCATGACCGAAAGAACGAGATTGCGGATACAAGCGGCGGAAATTAGTTTCCTCCGGAGGGTAGCTGGCATCTCCCTTAGGGATAGGGTGAGAAGTTCAGCCATTCGTGAGGGACTCGGAGTAGAGCCGCTGCTTCTTTGCGTAGAGGCAGTTGAGGTGGTTCGGGCATCTAGTAAGGATGCCACCTGGCCGCCTCCCTAGGGAGGTGTTCCAGGCACGTCCAGCTGGGCGGAGGCCGCGGGGCAGACCTTGGACCAGGTGGAGGGATTATATCTCCACACTGGCCTGGGAACGCCTTGGAATCCCCCAGTCAGAGCTGGTTAATGTGGCCCGGGACAGGGAAGTTTGGGATGCCCTGCTTGAACTGCTACCTCAGCGACCCGACCCCGGACAAAGCGGATGACGATGATGATGATGACGAAAAAGTACTTAAATGCTAATGAAAGACGTTTTGTAACTTTATCAGCACCTCTGCCTGACAGCTTACAGAAGCCTAATGGAGAAATATGATGTGGTTGGTGCAGTCATATCAAGGTGAAGGTGTAGGACATCGCTCCAGTCACACACAGGGCCTGTGATACGGGCTGCGATAAGAGAGAGAGAGAGAGAGAGAGAGAGAGAGAGAGAGAGAGAGAGAGAGAGAGAGAGAGAGAGAGAGAGAGAGAGAGCGAGAGAGAGAGAGAGAGAGAGAGAGAGAGAGAGAGAGAGAGAGAGAGAGAGAGATGCAATAGGAGAGAGAGAGAAAGAGAGATGCTATAGTAGAGAGAGAGAGAGAGAGAGAGAGAGAGAGAGAGATATGCAATAGGAGAGAGAGAGAGAGAGAGAGAGAGAGAGAGAGAGAGAGTAAACTGTAGCAAGCCCACTCCACAGCAACGTGTTATGAACGCGTCCAAACCGAGCGAGCTCCTCTGGTTACGATGCGGTAAACACATCAACCGGTTCAGGCTGGGTAGCCTCGCTCTGCTCAGAATGTGTAGGGAGAGCACACATATAAATGGGGGTCACACATTCGTCCAGGGAATCATGCGCTCAGGCACACACAGTCACACACACACACACACACATTCAGTTCCTAATTTAAGAGGTTCTGAGGTCAGCCGACGTGTATGTACAGTCTCATGCTCAGATTTTCCGCCCCGTGTGTTTGGTGACGTCTGTCATGTATCCTCAGCTTTGAAAACCTACTATTCATGTGCCCATTTGTGATCATGTACAACTCCTTACAATAACCCCACTGACTTGACAAAGGGATTTTGTGATTTACAGCACCACCAAGTTATCTAACTAAAATTTTGGCTGATCAGGGTACACAATAAAAATTACTTGTATTATTTATGTGGAGGATGTCCCAAATGCATTTATATTTGAGACATAATTTATGTGGTTTTCTCAGAATCTTTTATAACCTAATGTGTTATTTAGCTGTTACATTATTTAGTTTTGCTGGAGAAATTAAACAAATAGAATTAAATAGCAGATTATTCAGATTCTTACTTGTGTTTTATTTGGTAATATTGTGCAATGAACTGAATGAATGTCCTGTAGCCAGTTTCCTCCATCTGTAAAACAGGAGTTATGAAATAGTTTGCCTTGTTTGAGGAAAATAGTTTGGATTCTGACTCTTCCTTCAATACTCTCCCTAGTCAAATAAATAGTGGTTAATTTCTTCATCCTGAGGAAATCTCTATGTAACAGTATCTACTGGAATCAAACACTCAATTCAGACACGGTTGCTACAATTTTGTCGGAATGTTACAACCAACTTGTAGCCAAGGAGCCGAGGGGATGTAGCAAAATGGCTGTTGAACTGTGTCAAGACTCCCAGCTACCAGTGCCGTTCACAGACAGCTGCACATAATCTGGAAAGTAGGAGAAACATTAAGGTTTGTTCTCTACAGATTGCATAACGCGCATGTACTAGCAAACAAAGGCAGAGGGGACTTGTGGTGGGCCTCTGACCAGGGGTATCTTTGTTACTGGACTGATGGGCCTTAGCAAGAAGTGTGTAGGAGTCCAATAAATCGGCTCCAAACTCAAACGAAGTAGTGCACACTCAAAAATGTAATACAACTGTAATGACTCTTTGAAGAAAGGCCTTGCTAGATCAGACCGCGCTGCATTTCTTCTATAACCCGAAACCTTCAGGAAAATCAATACTCCGCTTCATACTTCCCACTTTATCGTCTCCTACACAGTGAACCTGACAACATTGACATTTCATTTCTGAATGCACAGCGGTAAAAAGCCAAGGACAGAGAAGAAGAAGGCATGAGAAAGGTCACGTGTGTTTTCTGTGTCTTTTATCTATCACATCGCCCTCTCCTCTGATTTCAGATTTACACAACAAAACACAGTGAGAGGGAACGAAAGCAGTCTGAGGAAGAGGGAGAGAGAAAGAGAGCAAGAAAGAGAAAGAGAGAGAGGGGGGGGGGGCAGAGGGATACACCAAAGAAGCAGAGAAAGAACAAGAATGGAGCACACTAAGTTAGAGAGAGGGAAAGATAAAGAGGGAGAGAAAAAGAAAGGAATTGAGTGGGAAAAGACAGAGAGAGGGATGAAAAGACCAGGAAGAATGTGCATTTTGGAAAGAGCGCAAAGAGGGTCTTTCTCTCTCTGACATACAGTATCATATGACCTGAGTCAGGGGAGCGGAGCAGAGGGAGAGGAGGAGGGAGGAAGGTTGGAGAGGGAGAGGTGGGGGTTGGAAGGAGAGGCAGGCGTGGCCAGGCGGGGGCGTGTTGGTCCCAGCCAATCAGAAGCCCTCCCTCAGGAGCCCGGCGTTCCCCGGAGACATGCAGTGGGAAGATTGTGTTCCCAGTCCAGCTGAAGGATTCATAGTGTGCAGCCAGGTCTCCCCTGCAGCCGGTCTCCTACCCTTTTCACTCCCATTTATCTCCCTGCTCTTTTGCCTCTTACACAGTCAGGGCTGGGGGCAGGGAGATGGTCTGCTGGTGGATTCTGTTGTTGTGGTACCTGGGTGAGGAACGTATCAACCGCCTGCCATGACTCCACAATAGATATTGATTCAAATGCGCCAAGATGGAGTTCATCACGACTGATTGAAAGCCCAGTTAAGGAATGCAAGACCTGACATGATTAGTAAAGCCTATTGATGGAAATGTAATGAGTCATTTATTGGAGTCTGAGGGACGATCAGTATCACCTACTGTTTCACTGATTAATTTGACTCACACATAAGGGACAGGCATTCTTCATTTTATAAGAACAATAGCAATGCCTTCACGGATCTCTCTATAGAGAGATCCGTGAAGGGCATTGCTATTGTTCTTATAAAATGAAGAATGCACCTCGTCCCTTATGTGTGAGTCAAATTAATCAGTGAAACAGTAGGTGATACTGGATCGTCCCTCAGACCTCCAATAAATGACTCATTACATTTCCATCAATAGGGCTTTACTAATCATGCTGGTCTTGGCATTCCTTAACTGGGCTTTCAATCAGCTCGGATGAACTCCATCTCGGCGGCATTTGAATCAATATCTATTGTGGAGTCATGGCAGGCGGTTGATACGTTCCTCACCAGGTACCACAACAACAGAATCCCCCAGCAGACCATCTCTCCTACCCCCAGCCCTGACTGTGTAAGAGGCAAAAGAGCAGGGAGATAAATGGGAGTGAAAAGGGTAGGAGACCGGCTGCAGGGGAGACCTGGCTGCACACTATGAATCCTTCAGCTGGACTGGGAACACAATCTTCCCACTGCATGTCTCCGGGGAACGCCGGGCTCCTGAGGGAGGGCTTCTGATTGGCTGGGACCAACACGCCCCCGCCTGGCCACGCCTGCCTCTCCTTCCAACCCCCACCTCTCCCTCTCCAACCTTCCTCCCTCCTCCTCCTCTCTCTCTGCTCCGCTCCCCTGACTCAGGTCATATGATACTGTATGGCAGAGAGAGAAAGACCCTCTCTGCGCTCTTTCCAAAATGCACATTCTTCCTGGTCTTTTCATCCCTCTCTCTGTCTTTTCCCACTCAATTCCTTTCTTTTTCTCTCCCTCTTTATCTTTCCCTCTCTCTAACTTAGTGTGCTCCATTCTTGTTCTTTCTCTGCTTCTTTGGTGTATCCCTCTGCCCCCCCCCCCCTCTCTCTCTTCTCTTTCTTGCTCTCTTTCTCTCTCCCTCTTCCTCAGACTGCTTTCGTTCCCTCTCACTGTGTTTTGTTGTGTAAATCTGAAATCAGAGGAGAGGGCGATGTGATAGATAAAGACACAGAGAAAACACACGTGACCTTTCTCATGCCCTTCTTCTTCTCTGTCCTTGGCTTTTTACGCTGTGCATTCAGAAATGAAATGTCAATGTTGTCAGGTTCACTGTGTAGGAGATGATAAAGTGGGAAGTATGAAGCGGAGATATTGTTTTCCTGAAGGTTTCGGGTTATAGAAGAAATGCAGCGCGGTCTGATCTAACATGGCCTTTCTTCAAAGAGTCATTACAGTTGTATTACATTTTTGAGTGTGCACTACTTCGTTTGAGTTTGGAGCGATTTATTGGACTCCTACACACTTCTTGCTAAGGCCCATCAGTCCAGTAACAAAGTGACATTACCCCTGGTCAGAGGCCTACCACAAGTCCCCTCTGCCTTTGTTTGCTAGTACATGCGCGTTATGCAATCTGTAGAGAACAAACCTTAATGTTTCTCCTACTTTCCAGATTATGTGCAGACATGCTCTTGTGAACGGCACTGGTAGCGGGAGTCTTGACACAGTTCAACAGCCATTTTGCTACATCCCCTCGGCTCCTTGGCTACAAGTTGGTTGTAACATTCCGACAAAATTGTAGCAACCGTGTCTGAATTGAGTGTTTGATACAGTAGATACTGTTACATAGAGATTTCCTCAGGATGAAGAAATTAACCACTATTTATCTGACTAGGGAGAGTATTGAAGGAAGAGTCAGAATCCAAACTATTTTCCTCAAACAAGGCAAACTATTTCATAACTCCTGTTTACAGATGGAGGAAACTGGCTGGGACATTCCATTCGGATTCGTTGCACAATATTACAAATAAACACAAGTAAGAATCTGAATAATCTACATTTAATTCTATTTGTTTAATTTCTCCAGCAAAACTAAATAATGTAACAGCTAAATAACACATTAGGTTATAAAAGATTCTGAGAAAACCACATAAATTATGTCTCAAACATAAATGCATTTGGGACATCCCCCACATAAATAATACAAGTAATTTTTATTGTGTACCCTGATCAGCCAAAATTTTAGTTAGATAACTTGGTGGTGCTGTAAATCACAAAATCCCTTTGTCAAGTCAGTGGGGTTATTGTAAGGAGTTGTACATGATCACAAATGGGCACATGAATAGTAGGTTTTGAAGCTGAGGATATGTCATAGACGTCACCAAACACACGGGGCGGAAAATCTGAGCATGAGACTGTACATAAGCACGTCGGCTGACCTCAGAACTCCTTAAATTAGGAACTGAATGTGTGTGTGTGTGTGTGTGTGTGTGTGTGACTGTGTGTGCCTGAGCGCATGATTCCCTGGACGAATGTGTGACCCCCATTTATATGTGTGCTCTCCCTACACATTCTGAGCGGAGCGAGGCTACCCAGCCTGAACCGGTTGATGTGTTTACCGCATCGTAACCAGACGCGTTCACAACACGTTGCTGTGGAGTGGGCTTGCTACAGTTTACTCTCTCTCTCTCTCTCTCTCTCTCTCTCTCTCTCTCTCTCTCTCTCCCTGCTCTCTCTCTCTCTCTCTCTCTCTCTCTCTCTCTCTCCTAGCATCTCTCTGTCTCTCTCTCTCCTATTCTCTCTCTCTCTCTCTCTCTCTCTCTCTCTCTCTCTCTCTCCTATTGCATATCTCTCTCTCTCGCTCTCTCTCTCTCTCTCTCTCTCTCTCTCTCTCTCTCTCTCTCTCTCTCTCTCTCTCTCTCTCTCTCTCTTATCGCAGCCCGTATCACAGGCCCTGTGTGTGACTGGAGCGATGTCCTACACCTTCACCTTGATATGACTGCACCAACCACATCATATTTCTCCATTAGGTTTTGTAAGCTGTCAGGCAGAGGTGCTGATAAAGTTACAAAACGTCTTTCATTAGCATTTAAGTACTTTTTCATCATCATCATCATCGTCATCCGCTTTGTCCGGGGTCGGGTCGCGGAGGTAGCAGTTCAAGCAGGGCATCCCAAACTTCCCTTTCCCGGGCCACATTAACCAGCTCTGACTGGGGGATTCCAAGGCGTTCCCAGGCCAGTGTGGAGATATAATCCCTCCACCTGGTCCCAGGTTTGCCCGCGGCCTCCGCCCAGCTGGACGTGCCTGGAACACCTCCCTAGGGAGGCGGCCAGGTGGCATCCTTACTAGATGCCCGAACCACCTCAACTGGCTCCTTTCTACGCAAAGAAGCAGCGGCTCTACTCCGAGTCCCTCACGAATGGCTGAACTTCTCACCCTATCCCTAAGGGAGATGCCAGCCACCCTCCGGAGGAAACTAATTTCCGCCGCTTGTATCCGCGATCTCGTTCTTTCGGTCATGACCCACCCTTCATGACCATAGGTGAGAGTAGGAACGAAGATAGACCGGTAGATTGAGAGCTTTGCCTTCTGGCTCAGCTCTCTCTTCGTCACAACGGTGCGATAGAGCGACTGCAACACCGCACCCGCTGCTCCAATTCTCCGGCCCATCTCTCGTTCCATTTTACCCTCACTCGAGAACAAGACCCCAAGATACTTGAAGTCCTTCACTTGGGGTAAAGACTCATTCCCTACCTGGAGTAGACAATCCATCGGTTTCCTGCTGAGAACCATGGCCTCGGATTTGGAGGTGCTGATCCTCATCCCAGCCGCTTCACACTCGGCTGCGAACCGATCCAATGAGTGCTGCAGGTCGCAGACTGATGATGCCATCAGGACCACATCATCTGCAAAAAGCAGTGATGCAATCCTCTGCCCACGAACCCGCAGCCCCCTCCCCCGCGGCTACGCCGTGAGATCCTGTCCATGAATACCACAAACAGGACAGGTGACAAAGCGCAGCCTTGTAGGAGGCCAACCCTCACCGGAAACGAGTCCGACTTACTGCCGCAGACCCGGACACAGCTCTCGCTTTGGGAGTACAGAGATTGGATGGCTCTGAGTAGAGACCCCCCACCCCATACTCTCGCAGCACCTCCCACAGTATCTCCCGGGGAACCCGATCATACGCCTTCTCCAAATCCACAAAACACGTGTAGACCGGATTGGCATACTCCCAGGCCCCTCAAAGATCCTTGCGAGGGTAAAAAGCTGGTCCGTTGTTCCACGACCAGCCGGAAACCGCATTGTTCCTCCTCAATCCGAGGTTCGACTATCGGTCGGAACCTCTTTTCCAGCACCCTGGAGTATACTTTCCCGGGGAGGCTGAGTAATGTGATGCCTCTGTAGTTGGCACACACTCTCCGGTCCCCCCTTTTGAACAGGGGAACCACCACCCCGGTCTGCCACTCCTTAGGTACTGTCCCCGACTTCCACGCAATGTTGATAAGACGTGTCATCCATGACAGTCCCTCAACACCCAGAGCCTTCAGCATTTCTGGGCGGATCTCATCAACCGCTGGGGCTTTGCCACTGTGGAGTTGTTTGACTACCTCAGTGACCTCCGCCAGGGAGATTGATGCTGATACCCCATCATCTTCCAGCCCTGTCTCTTTGTAGGTGGGTTTGTCGGGTTCAGGAGTTCCTCAAAGTGCTCCTTCCACCTCCCAATCACCTTGTCAGTTGAGGTCAACAACGTCCCATCCTTACTGTATACAGCTTTTTGCTGATATTTTAATTTCATATTTTAAGGAATATTTCATTTGAAAGAGTGAAATGTTTTGCAGCAAAGTCATAATACATTTTGCTGCAAAACAAAGTCATAATACATTTTGCTGCAAAACAAAGTCATAATACATTTTGGAGCAAAGAGCATGAGGGTGGTAAAAATTTTATCAAAGGGTGTAATAATTAACCGTTATTTTTACTAGGATACATTTTACTGGGGTCCTATCAGGTTCAGCCATTGAAAAAACATAAGAGAATTTGTTTTGCATACTAGAAATGGGTGCTTAGATGTCCACAAGTAAAGAAAAGGGTTCCACAGTTCCACTAAAAAGAAATGTTTATCTTATACTTACATAACTCATGTAATGGATCATTTCAATCTATGATAGAAAATAACCAATTAATGAGAGGGAGAAACCATGAAAAGATCAAGAACAATTTTATTGCTGACTACAGAGTCTGAGTCAGAGAAATTACTACAGTGAGTTCACTCTAACGATATAGCAAGTTCTGATTAGTTGACAAGGCTGAAACGAGTACATTGGTCTAAGATAAACAATCATTCCATTGGTCAAGGTGGAGGGGAGTGGACGTAATCAGCATTATTAAGGACACGCACATAGGACACGTAGACATCATTTTATGTAATGTCTAAAACACATAACTTTAGACTTCAGTGTTTCCAAAAAGCACATGCTGTCTCTTTCGTGACCTGGTCTTCACTCTGACCCTTCCCCCACATCGGAACAACAGCTTACGCTTGAATATCCGTGAGGATGCCAAAATTTCCCTTACACTCACTACTTTAAAAAGATACACATTAACCAATGGTTGTCAAATCTATTTCACCCTATCATCAAGTCTTGTTCACATTGTTTGAAATTGAATAAAGAACATGACCAGTGTGTCCAGCTTCAGGTCAGTCTAAAGCTTTTTATAAGTACAGGGGCCAAACCTGGTCAAACAAACATTAGCCATTGTTTTCTGGATCTGTAGTCGAAGATGAATGAAATGTAGTAGATTATGCTGAATCCAATCAGTCGTGTTGCATTGATCGTATTTCTATTGATTGTTTTCCATTGATCGTATTTCTATTGATTGTTTTCCATTGATCGTATTTCCATTGATCATCAAGTGAAGGCCAGCACCCGTCTTCAAACAAGATAAACCATTGACTCCTGAAACTATTCTAATGAAATACAAACTGAACCGTTACTAAAACTGAGGCAGCTGTATGTGGGTCTTCTCCACCGTTATCCTCTATTACTACGCAAATCATATTGTTAAAATATAAATTTCCGTTAAGTCATCAAAGAGCTTAAAACTACAACACAGATTGAGTTTAAACAACAAAGACATCCTTGAAATGTATCCATGAATTCTTCCTCAAACAAAGCGACTCCAACTTAATCTGCCCGTCCGCCACTCATCACATTGGTTGTCATGGAGAGTAACCACTGTGTGGGTTTGACCTCTGATCACGACCCCTCACTCTTAGTTTATCATCATATGTGACCTGCTGTAAAAACACACATTTTTTTATTGTTTTGTTTTAAAGTGCATCTATCGATGTGAAGAGACAAACGTTTCAAAAGACAGTTTGAAAGCATCCCAGTTCCACACGCCAGTGCTGAAATTAGATTTGGTCATAGCTGTTTAGATGCTGAGACTGAAACAGATCAAATAAATTATCAGCGCCCTGATTCTTCCCCACTCCAAGAGCTCGCATGCTGCCACGGCGACGATAACATCCCATTCACGTCCCTTAGGAGAAGAAGCAGAGGCCGGGTTTCCATGACCGCCACCCGTAGTCATGGAGATTGTTTGTCTCCTTGCTTGTGCCTCACCTTTAAACACGTGCTCCTCGTTGTGTGATACATTATGTGCACACAAATAATTAACATACAGTTAACACGTGGTGTAAGATAGCCAAAGCTCAACTGCTGCAGAAGGCTGATGAGTATTAGAAACTAAATAATCAAAAAAATGTTATTAACTGAAGGCAAACTCCCACCCCCATCATCTTCACCCCTTGCCACTGGCGTTCCCACAGTCAGAGGACAGGCTTTCCCCTTTAGTGGTGTGTGGACTGCAGCAAAGGGGGTCTGGGACGTTGTTTTTAATATAACCACCATCTTAGTGGTCTAATACCTCCATTATTGGGGATAAGGAGTTGTAGATCCACTTTTTCAATGGTTTAAAACAGAGTCTGTTTTGTTATGTTCAGTTACCACATAGCTAAGAAGGGATTCCACTCAAAATGAAAACAGGAGCCTGATGACTCCAGATAAATCTTCACTTCTTCTTCTTCTTCTCCTTTTGTGTATATTTTTTGGTTCTCTCTCCCTCAATTCAATATCAATTTAATGAACTTTATGTGGCATGAAAAGACAAATGCTTACATTGCCAAAGCAAACATAGATGAACATATAATGTGACATAACAGTACAATTACAGTAATAATAAGGAGGTTCATTATTAAACGTTTTTTAAAAGTATATAATGATGCGCGCACACACACACACACACACACACACACACACACACACACACACACACACACACACACACACACACACACACACATATGCAGATTTTTTACACGGGAAGTTACTGTTAACATGACATGCATACTGTAACAATAATACTAACAACAGTAATAAAATGATGAACAAGTGTTGCATTCAACTTTGTGCGTTGTTCCACTGGCTGTCCCTTAGGTTGTGACAAGAGGCCACATATTTGGCTGCTATTATGCGGCAGTTAGGTTTTTCCCATATATATATTTTAATTTCTTTATATCTGTTTCTCTAAATCTCTATATGTCTATCTTTCTCTCTCTCTCTCCCTCCCTCTCTCTCTCTCTCTCTCTCTCTCTCTCTCTCTCTCTCTCTCTCTCTCTCTCTCTCTCTCTCTCTCTCATGTAGCTGAACACACATGGTATGCTAATCCACTCACAGTAGGCGCTAATGACTACTCGTTTAGACTAATCGTGGCCTGCTAGCAGCTACTTCACTTCAGTACAACACCTCTATTATGTATCGCCATGTGGGCGTCTGTAAGCGCTTGTCCGGTCCTTACAGGGCCTAACTGACCCTGCATGGTTTTTCCACTGAATCTACATATACTCCTGCGTTTTGGGTCCAGTGTTTATGCTAGCAATCCATTCATAATGTAGCTACCGCATTAGCGCTACAGTTAGCTGCCACAGTTGGCCTAGTTTCACAATGCCTTAATCCACTGTCACACTGGTCTTTCTCTCAAAGTCACACCTGCTTGGGGTGAAACGGACTGAGTGCCAGACACACAGTAACCTTACGTAATAGGTTTGATCCGCAATGCTTATTCTGTTTAATTCCCCTTTCAGTAAATTGGGCTACTGTGCTTGTATCAATCACTGCCTGTGTTGGACCACTGTTAAACAATCGATACTGTTTTTCTTCCTCGAAAAATGTATTTGGATAGAGTCAGAGAGAGTTAGTGATAGGTGAAATTGGAAGGGAAAATGTGGGCTAGATCAGTGAAGCAGGTACTACTTCAGAGAATATAACTTACATTGTTACACAGTGGAAAGAGATGGATAGTTCAGTGAGACAGTCATTTTACTAATGTATTATTTTAGTGATACACTCAGTTACAAGAGATGGATTAGAACGCAGATAAAGTATTCTGACTGTATGTTATCAGACTGTTCATAGCAAGTGGAGATAGACAGACAGGCTAATACAGAGAGAGACAGGTACTTTGGGAGTGTTATAGAGTCGTCAGGGCCCAGGTATGGATGCAGGGGGACCCCAGGGGAGATGTCAGGCCAGGGAAGGTCTGGCTGTCTAAGCCCCCCAGTGTGGGAGTTTGCCCGGGGGGCTAGACGCCCAGACACATAGTGGCCCGTGAGAAAGTCCAGGACAGAGCGCTCCCTCCACACACACACACACACACACACACACACACACACACACACACACACACACACACACGCGTGTACAGACGTGGGCATACCAGACAGACGGAGGCACACGAGCATGAACGACTGTGAAGAAAGAAAAGATAAAAGATGTGGGGGGGGGGGGACGACGACAGATGTGAAGGCACACAGTGTAGGTAGGTAGGCTATGATCAATCATGTTTAGGGGAGAGCTTGCTTCAGTTGGTGACTGTGTGTGTGTCTGTGGATAAAACAAAAATGTTTTTATCACTTTAAACTCGCAAAAGAGGTCCTGTTGCATCCAGCTACATCTATGACATTTCAAGGTTGACGTTTGTGCTTTGTTTAACTAGGGGGAAAAAACAGTGTTGAACAAAATTTGGTCGAGAAGTTTTAAACATATGACAGTATAGGAACAAGATATTGAACAGAGAATGTAAAAATAATAAAGAATGCTGAAATAAGCATTCCTTGTGTCCTTGTCTATTTTTGTCTTTGAACGTACAGAAGCCAGTTTACTTTGGAGAACATGTAGCTGAAAACTAAACTGGGCCGGCTGTAATCAAATGTGTGCGTATAGGTCCATATCCGAGTGAACATAGCGTCCCTTTGACACACACAGAAGTTATAAGAACTCGGGAATGTCGTTGTCAGGGCACAAGCACAGCCAAAACAGCAGAAACCGACCTCCAAACACTAGCTTCCCACAAGACACGGTAGTGGAAATCAAGGGAGCAAAAAGCCAAACTATGGATAAGACAGCAAGCTTGAAGCAGCTGAAAAGAGAGAGGGATAGTGACAAACATGGAGCCGCTTACTGTCTTTTGAGAAACAGTAAAGGGCAAAGAAAGTACTTCATTCAGAAAATACAATATATTGTTAAACATCCAACAGGTGTTTGGTAGCCGGTTGACAGGAGTCTCCTGTCCCAGCCAGGGGACAAAATACAAGGCATGCCAGCAATTTCGATGCACTGGCACTGCTCAGGGCAAAATGATAGACACAATTTCTCCAAGGAGGACTCACTCTCTTCACCTCCACATTTCCTGAGAATACTAAAGGCCTCTGGCACTGCTCAGTTGGCACAGGACAACACAGATGGTGTTTGTGTTCATGTCTACAGTCAAATCCTCTCTCTGGGTATTTAATCCTTAAGAGTCAAAGATAAACACGTTTTCCTCTCAGTATCAACAATATCAACCCAGGAAAACACATGGATGCATTCACTTAATATGGATACTTAATATTGTCCGAGTGTATTGGAGTGGTTTTGCTAATCCACCTGCACTTTAATCATGCATCACAACACAATGGGAAACACAGACAAGGCTGTGGAATGAGAAGGTCACATACAGCGTGCTGGGTATTTAATCCTTATCATCTACAGTAGGGTCAGATGAGAAGGTCACATACAGCGTGCTGGGTATTTAATCCTTATCATCTACAGTAGGGTCAGATGTTCTCTTCCCCATCCTGCTGTGCCACGACCCTCTGATGGAGCTGGTCAGTAGAGGGCTCCTACACACTCTAAACTGACGATTTGGGTTCTTAATTCGAATTATTATTTACCCGTGTTGCTTGTCTGCTATTGAAGTTCCTTCCTTAGTACCACTTGGTCTCTTGGCTATGCATTTATTTTGTTAGTGGCAGTAGCTGGGTTTTTCATCCTGAGAAGGCTTTGAAGCTAATCCCATGTACCTCGCATCTCATTCGAGTGATATTGGCCGTTTGAATATCCCCTCGTGGAATCTCTGATGATCGTTGAGGAATGCAGCCTTTGTGTAGGTGCCGCCGCGCTAGCTTCCTGGCTTTGTTATTTTGTCTCTTTCCTCAATAAGGGCAAGAATGCAAGAATGTGATTATTGTGGATCTGCCTTTGAATCCAGAAAGAAAATGGCGGCAAATAAGCACAAGATATACACATAAAGATGGGCACACACACATACACCCACAAGAATATGTGTGCCAGAAAGCAAGTGAGAGATAGAGGACAAAGTTGGGCCTTGTGACGGGACTCAAGAGAGCTGAGAAAGTCACCACAAAACAGCCTCAACATTCACTTTAAAGAACGATCAACGATCAACATGTCAAGGCTCCTCCTCTTTCTCTCTTTCCCCTCCTTCTGTTTCTCTGTTTCACTTTTCTCTCCCTCCTCTTTTTCTTCCTCTCCTCCTCGCAATACAAAGCTCTTTTTCCATCTCCGTCCATCCCATAATTAAATTCCCCCTCTAGTCATCACACACGCCCACACACGTCCACACACGTCCACACACACACACACACACACACACACACACACACACACACACACACACACACACACACACACACACACACACACACACACACACCCCTGTCTGACCTGTACCTCCATGCTGTGCGACATACACTATGATCTTCTGACACTCTTATCCCACAGCCTTTCTCTCTTTCTCTCTGTTCTCCACCCCTCTCTCTCTCTGTTCTCTCCCCCCTCTCTCTCTCTCTCTCTCTCTCTCTCTCTCTCTCTCTCTCTCTCTCTCTCTCTCTCTCTCTCTCTCTCTCTGTGTCTCTCTCTCTCTCTCTCTCTCTCTCTCTCTCTCTCTCTATCTCTCTCTCTCTGTCTCTCCCTCCGTCTCTCTCTCTCTCTCTCTCTCTCTCTCTCTCTCTCTCTCTCTCTCTCTATCTCTCTCTCTCCTCTCTCTCTCCTCTGTCTCTCTCTCTGTCTCTCTGTCTCTCTCTTTCACTCTCTCCGTCTCTAACTCTTTCCCTCTCCCTCTCTCTCTGTCTCACACTCCCTCTCTCTCCCTCTCTGTCTCTCTCCCTCTCTCTTTTCTCTCTCTCTCCCTCTCTCTCTGTCCCTCTCTCTCGCTCTCTCTCTCTTCTCCTCCACCACCACTGTTATAACTCACACAGCCACCTTCCCCAGGGACAGTGTGTCTGTCTCCAGACAGATTTACCACCGAGCTATCAAAGACAAATCTGTGTAAATCTCACACGCTCCACTCCCAGCCGTCGCCCTGACAGCAGCCGTGGCCTCCTGTGATTTGTCGCTCAGTGATTACATCATCAGCGTGTTCCGCCAACAGAAAGATCTCTAAGGGGGAAGGGACCGTACGGGTGTCAATCATGTGCACAATAGACAGCTCTGTTATTTTGAAGATAAACGGTGGTTTTGTGTTTTTTTATTTATAGGGTGTGCACTGTCATCTCTCGTCCAGGTTATAATCACACTGTATACGCATGACTAGGTTATTAGGTTTTCATCCGTGGGTGGAGCTGATGCACTCTGTACTGTCAGGGTACAAACGGTGCGGCCAAACTCAAAAGAACACAAACGCAGCATTAAACGAATCGACCGCAGAAACACTTGGATGAACCTCTGACATGATCCAACTCAATTCATGCCGAGTTATTTCCTGTCATTAAAACAGACACAGACGCCATTCAGCAAGCTGCCAATGGCAACAAGACCCATACACTTTCCATCTATGGAAACAGAAAGACACAGAATGTCTGGTTTGGTATTTTATTTATTTATTTTTCTGAAAGAAGGAAATTTTAGAGTCAGAGAAAGTTAAGTGCAAATGATGACATCAGTAAAAGCCAGGGCTTACTGGAATCGATTTTCCTTTTTTTAAAGAAAAAAAAAACACTGGTTGGAAACCGGCAGTTTTTAACAGATTAATATTTAAAGAAAATACACATTTGGTCATTATTTTGGCCAGTCACATAGGAAATAAAAGACAATATCAGGATAATCTGTGCAATGCTTTATAATATTGCATCACTGTGGCCATGATGGCATGTATCAGTTTGATTAATAGTTGTCATAGAAGTGCTGAATAAAGGTAATCTGTTTTTAAGAACTGTTCAATTAATCCAATCCAATTGTGTATATATATGTTTGTAGAAATCTTTAAAAGAAAATACTTACCACATATAAATTCACAAAAAAAATAAGAAAGAATTACAAGTGTTTGAGTTCGAATGGACAAGGAATAACAAGATATGTATAACTTTGTTTGTAGTCATTAAAGCCATTAATAGAAAGATTGATAATGTGATCATATTTTATTAGCCTGAGGATTTCAGCAACAGCATGTTTAGTAGGTTTTAGGTCATCCTCCAGACAAGAGTGCAGTATAGTAGCTTAGTCCTAAATATACAAAAACAACATATACAGTATATCGCTGCATCACAAAATAAAAGACAGTGACTACGTACATATTTTTTAGAGATACAGTGATAGATTGGAAAACGAGAAGTCTAGCAATAATATATTTTTCTGTTTGTCAACATTCAGAGGTAAGACATTTGATGCCACACATTTTTTATCTCTAAGATTCGGGATAATAGAGATTGTCTAGTTTCATTTGTATACAGTTGGGGTTCCATGGCAAAGTAATGGCAGAAGACACTATGCTTCCGGGTAACATTACCTGGCAGTACCGTTTACATAGAAAAGAAAAGAGGATTGAGAACTGATCTTTGTGGAACACCAAAAACTTAAACCTTGGAGCAATCCATTTTATAAAAAAAACAAAATAAAGCACAAACTTAAGTCAAAATGAGACAGAAACCCGTTGAAAACACAACATGACAGATGTGTATAGCAATGACAAGCTCACACAGAAAGAGAGAGAATATTTGAGCCTGGGCTTACTGGAATATGTAACACTGAAAGTCAGAAACCAGTTGAGCAAACAAGAAACATCATGTTGAACCTGAACCAAAGAGATTTCACGGAAAGCTTATTGGCACTCTCATCATAGCTGGTGGGAAACCCAGTTCAGCATTTAAAAATATACGAGAAAGAAGTCATTTTGAAACAGAAAATAAGATACTAAGCTACTGCGTTTACTGGCAATGCACTCCTAAGGGTCTCATCACCTTGACCATGCTGTTATTTTTCATGCCAGTTCACTGTTGTCAGCGTAGGAGTGTTGAACAAAGCTGACCTGTGTTCGAGGACAGTATGAATGAAAGAACAAAAGTTCAGATGGAGAGAGAGGTTGATTCCAGGCACAGGCTAAACGAGGCAGTGTTCCCATGGTGAGGTTGATAATCACATTACTGGTTGTTACTGGTTGCTGCTGGTTTCGTGCAGGTGATCCAGCGTGTCAAAGACCATGGGAGTGAGACAACAGCAGAGGAAAGAGATTAGGACAGTGTGTTCTAATGCATGTCTGCTGTTCATGTGTGTAAAGTTGTCTGTCTGTGTGTGAGGGCGTATGAGGCAGTGAGTAGACGGACAGCTGCACAGATTAGACTTAACAGACTTCCTGCAGCAGACCAGAAACACACACACACACACAGAGAGAGAGAGAGAGAGAGAGCGAGAGAGAGAGAGAGAGAGAGAGAGAGAGAGAGAGAGAGAGAGAGAGAGAGAGAGAGAGAGAGAGAATTTTTTTTTGGTAACCAAACCTTTAGTTATGGCCTATTCATTTTTATAATAGGAGAAAACAAAGGGAGTGCATACAAACTATAGTGGATTCTTACAACAGCTCTTGCAATACCATGGACGACAAAACTGTCCTAGATTAATTATTCACTGTTTTACGGGGCGGTCATGTTGGTCCTCAGGTGTTTGTGTAAGATGTGACTGATTATCAGCTGCAGATATGTTTGTGTAATTGATAGGAAATAATGGCATGTTTTGCATGTAGCTCATAACTTGGTTGGTTGTCATGCCAGAACAAACAGAATATGGTTATGGTTCCCTAAAGAGAGCAGGACTTCTAAAGATTCCATCATAACTCCAATCACAACCACAAGGTGGCGTGGGTCACCAATACGTGTTTCTTGAACTGAACTCCTTTAGAGTCTTGATAATGGTACGGTGACAAAAATAGGGTTCAAATAAGTCTTTGTGGCTGATGTGTAAAAATCGAATTGTTTTCTGGGCTAGCTACACAAAAACATAAAGGAAATAGAGGACTGAGATTTCGCTGATCACACTATCAGATGCACGCTCGGAAGCCCAGGATATGTGAAGGTCAACGCTCCCTGGCTTCCAGCACTGCAAGAGTCTGCAGTAGTTTCAGTTGTTTTGATCGATTCGAAGGAAATGGAATATGAACAGCGTCTGTCTAACATAAGGCTGGTGGTGGTTTCAATATGGCGTCACTGCGTCCCCACTTTGATGTGACCCTCTGTAAAAGATGTATGGTTGAATGATGACTTGCCCAACACGCATCCATCTCATGCTTAAATACATAAAAAATAAGTGTGTGCATGTGTAGAAAAATGGATCAAGATTTAGGTGGTTTGTCTTAATGTACAGCCTGCTTAACCTGTACAGTTTTGAACATGACAAGAATCATTCACAGCAGGTGTCACTCGTCCCCACTTTGATGTGACCCTCTGTGAAAGATGTATGGTTGAATTATGATTTGCCCAACATGCAACATCTCATACTTAAATACATACATATAGAAATGTGTGTATGCATGTGTGATTCCCAGGCTTGAGGTGTTAGCAGTGCATGAAGTACAAATGGAACAAGATTTCGTTTGTCTTAATGTGTATTAACCTATACAGTTTTAAACATGACAAGAATCATTCACAGCAGTCTTGTACAAAAAAATCCCACATTTTTATTAAATACTGCAAATATTCGGGAACAATTTGGCAAACATTTTTAAGTTGTTCTCTCGTTTTTAGTCTCTATTACATCAGAATAAACAGATTATCCGTAGCATGAAAGCATTAGACTACATTTTCACTGTCATTCACGCATGGCAATTATTAATTAATAAAGTGCTTTAAAAAAAAAAAAGTTTCATAAGCAATCTAAATCAACATAAAGCAGATGACATCAACATCGCTCTATAAGACTTTGTGTTACTATCTTTCCCTGCCACACAATTATACACACACACACACACACACACACACACACACACACACACACACACACAGGGAGGCAGTAGTTTCACCCAGTGTAGTTCCTCTCTGTCCTCAGATGGCTTCAAGCCTACAGGTTGATAAAGAGGCATACATTTCTACACAATACCATTGTTCTGATACACAACTCATTGATTTCCAATCAGCTTTCCCATCAGCTTTCCCATCAACGGCACATTTGAGTGGCCGTGCATCTGTGACCAGACTATCTATCTAGTACACAACGATCGAACCCTGTCCTCCTCTGGTTACAGACATCAAGAGGGGATACACATATACATGCACCACACACACACACACACACACACACACACACACACACACACACACACACACACACACACACACACACACACACACACACACACACACACACACACACGATTGTGCTTGGTATTTGCTGACAAGCTATTTACAATAGCAGTTTAGCTTGCCCTGTCTCCGTGTTGTGTGCAGGGAGCTCTCTGCAGTCTCACACACACACACACACACACACACACACACACACACACACACACACACACACACACACACACACACACACACACACACACACACACACACACACACACAGACGTCCTTTTCAGTCACGGTCTTCCTCACCATCAAACACACGCCTGACACTCGGAGTCAGGCTACCACAGTGCACATGATCACAATCCACGGATGACAATCAACGTCAACAGTGGACATGTTATCACGGTCACCTTGGAAACCCTCGCAGATCACACTGCGTTGACACTGTCCGCAGTCTGGGTGACGTTCCATGTGACGAGAGTCCCTAGCTGTTCCTGGGTCAGTTTTGTGGTGTTCCCAGTAGTGACGCCACTCAAATGTTATTAATGATTAATGTAAAAAAAAAAAAAAAAAAAGTCCAAACAAAGCCGCAACAAAAGCAAAACGACGGAGTCTTCATGATCGACCCTGTGACCGCTTGAGAGAAAAGAAGATCATCTTTCTTTTCTTCCTCCTCTGTCTTAGTCTTCCAGCTGGACGCCACCTGAGTTTGCTCCCCCTCCCCTCCCCTCCCCTCCCTCCCCTCCCTCCCTCCCTCGACGTCTTCAGTCAATCAAGGTGCATTGTCTCCCCTCTTCCTTGACGCGATCGTCCAATCAGATGCAGCAGAGCGTGGGACAACATGGATGCAGCTTTGACCAGTGTCCCTCCCTTTTTCTACCGAGGTGGCCAATAGCAGCGCAGATAGGCACGCACATGTTCAAAAGGCTCGGCCTGGGGGGAATGAACACTAGGTCCTGCTGTTTTGAGTGACAGGCACTTGGACGCCTTTTTGTCCGGTCGCTACAGAAACAATGTGGAGAAAACAAGATAGTAAAATGTAACTATAGAAACAAAAGGACAAAAAAAAACTGCTAATAAATCATATTATAAATACCTAATCTTTATTTATGATTACCAAAACCCGAATAATAAGAAAATATGTAAAAAAATTATCTCGGTATATCCACATAAGGTGTGCTGACGCTCACCCAGTTTGTACTTCTCCTTGGCCTCTGCTCTCTCCCTGGCATCAAAGTACCACACCGTGATGGCATAGCTGCAGACATCACAAGCAAGACTGGTCAGAACCACTGATCTATTCGCATTTAAACACACTTGCATATATGACCCCATGAAAAAGAAAAAAAAATAAACAGTGCATTTGCTCTTAGAGTGTTAATGACAAAAAAAAATGTGTTTCTTTGAACAAATGAGTCATTTGATCATTCAAGGTTCTAAGTTCCTCGTGACGGTTTGCAGATCATTTAGGTCTCACTGCACACCCTGTTCTGTCATTTGCATCTGGACAGGAGCCTCATTGATCTGTCACAATGGAGACAAACGTGAGGCAAGTGAAGGGGTTAAATCGTGCAACATCCCTGTTCCTATGAGGCTCTCTTTGTTTATTCCTGTCTCTCTGCCTCTCTTCCCCTGCAGCACGAGCCCTGCTATCGAACCTTTCCTCTCCACCCCCCCCTCCCACCCCCCTCCCACTCCTCAGGAAGCGCGTACTTCCTGCCCCAGGCTCCACCTCGCCCCCCAGCAGTCAGACACACACAGCACAGAGAGGTGGAGGACTAGCGAAGATGTGGCCTTCCTGAAACCGTGCCACTCAAGAAATAACCAAACTCCCTTTAACAGATTAGAAATAAAAGACTTGAAACTATGTATTGGTTACAGGAGGTCCTTGGTGAACCAGTGAGGTAAAAGGTGAGAGGCTTGTCTGAAAGAGTGTGGTCAAACCATATTCCGATGATATTAATCAGGGTGCAAAATGAATCAAAAATATTGAAAGCGTGCCAATAAAGAGAGTTTCTTTAAATTCAAAACAATATCAATAAGATATTAAATAAATAAGATTGGGGCAAGGTTAATTTTAGGATTTAGTAAAGATTAATGGTTTAAACATTTTTATAACAAAATTGGAAGTAAACAGGCCAGTAAAAATTTGTGCTTTAAAACAAAAAAAAGTAAAATTATTTTTGGGTTATATTGGGGTTAGGGTAGAGGTAGGGTTAGGGTTGAGAAAACGACTCAGACATAGTAAAAATAACAAAAAATAAATAAATGTGCAAATAAAAATGAGTGCTTCAAAGCCAAAAATAGTTATTGAAATAAGATGAAATAAGTAAATAAAGTTAGGGTTGAGATGGCTCAAAAGTATGGCTAAGTATGTAACAGTATGGCATAAAGGATATTGTAACATCCTGTCTTGTGTATATTGAAAATCATAATGACTCCAAAATAGTAAACATAAAATAGTATATATAAAATAAACATAAACATAAAATAGTAAACATGCCAATAAAAACAAGTAATTTAAGCCAAAAAATCGAAATAAAGATTATTTAATAAATAAATGAAATAAAATTAGGGTTAGGTTCGGATAAGGGCTCAGTATAAACAACAAAATCTGAAGTAAACACGCCCATTTAAATGAGTGCTTAAAAGCCAAAATTAAGATTATTAAATAAATAAAGTTAGGGTAGGAGTGGGGTAAGGATAAGGGCTCAAAAAATAGTAAAAAAAATTAAATAACAAGGGGTAAACTTAGGGGCTCCATAGTAGGGTTAGGGCTGTGCCTGACCGGGTTGGGATGGGTAATGATAAGGCCACCAGGAGGCTCTCGCTGGTAGAGTTGGCATTGCCCCCCTGGGTCTGGCTCAGGGGTGGGTCTGCGGCTCCCTATTCAGCGAGCTGTCCCGATGGTTCCCATGGGGGGGTAGCCCTAGTCTCCCTATTCCAGCGAGCATCCCCCCGGGTCTGGGGGGGTAGCCCTGCTCTCCCTCTTCCAGCGAGCATTCCCCTGGTTCTGGGGGGGTAGCCCTAGTCTCCCTATTCCAGCGAGCATCCCCCCGGGTCTGGCTCCAGGGGGTAGCCCTGGTCTCCCTATTCCGGGCGAGGTGCTGCAGCTACGTTGTTGCCGAATGACCATAGGTCTTTAAATGAGATGGTCTGCTACCCTGCTGCCATCACAACCGGCCACGGTTAAGGGCTCAGAAATAGTATGTAAACATGCTAATACGAATAAATGCTTCAAAGCCAAAACAAAAATTAAGATTACTAAATAAATAACAGTTAGGGTAGAGGTAGGGCAAGGATAAGGGCTAAAAAATAGTAAAAAAAATAATAATAACAAGGGGTCCAAAGGGCGGCGGCTCAATGTTTGTTCGGGCTGTGCCTGACCGGGTCCCATGGGTCAAGGCCCGGCCACCAGACGCTCGCTGGTGAGCATCCCCCTGGGTCTGGCTCCAGGGGGTAGCCCTGGTTCTGGGGTAGCCCTAGTCTCCCTATTTCCAGCGAGCATCCCCCCGGGTCTGGCTCCAGGGGGTAGCCCTGCTCTCCTATTCCGGGCGAGTGCTGCAGCCACGTTGTTGCCGAATAATCACAGGTCTTTAAATGTGATGGGTCTGCTGCCCTGCTTATCCTGCTGCCACCGCGACCCGGCCACGGATAAGCAGCAGAGATGGAATGGATGGATGGTAGGGTAGGGTTGTGATAAAGGCTCAGAAATAGCAATGAACAAAATAGTAAGTAAACATGCTAATACGAATAAATGCTTAAAAAATAAATAAAAAATTTAAATTAGGTTTTTGGTTTGGATAATGAAAAAATCAAATATAGTAAAAAAGAAATGAGCGAATAAAAATAGGATGTAAACATGCCATTAAAATAACTGCTTCAAAGGCAAAAAATAAGACAAAAATAAAATTAAGATTAATAAATAAAATAAGATTAAAGTTAGGGTTGGCATAAGGACTCAAACAGGAAGTAAATATGCCTAAAATAAGTGCTGCACAAAAAAGGTATTACAATTATTTAAAAAGGGTTGGGGTTTGGTAAAAAACAAACAAAAAAACCTTTCCTCAAGGGTTAGCTCAAGGCGTTCGTTAGCACTAGCCAACCTGCTCTGGAGAGACTGAAAGTAGCGACTAATGAACATATTTTAGGAAGGAAAAACCGGAGTGTGTAACGCATCAGGGTTTCAAATACTTCAGGTTAGATCTTACAATCTAATTCTGTTTCCAAGGGTCAGGGTTAAAAATCACTATCTTAAAAAGGTTTTCAAACAAAAACATTAAAACGACAGAGGTTAAATAAAAGAGAGCGAGGAGAGAGAGCACCCAATGTTTCACCTTGTCTGCTTCAGGTGGACACAATGAAATAAGGACAGCTGAAACCAATAACCAAAGAGTAGGGCCTAACACAAAATCATGATAGACTCCAGCTGGAATCTTTGCCAGACTGGACCGCTCAAATTTGCATGTTTATTGAAATATACTTCATCGATCTAAAATGTGAATTATTCTTATAAAAATTAGGGTAACATACAAACCAAAATAAGTGCTGTAAACCGAAAAGGTCAAATAATAGTTGGGTAAAAGTGAGAATTAGGTTAGGGTTGGGGCACAAAGAATTAAGGTAAAAAAAAATGTGACAAAGGTCAAAGAACCAACAAAGCAGGGTTATGATTGGCGATGGGACTGGAGACAGAGTAGAGGTTGATGAAGAAGTGAGGTTTGGAGTAGGTCAAATCTAAATTAAGAGAGGATATTAGGGTGAGGGGCACAGAACAACATATGGTGGAGTTGGGTGAGGATTAGGGTAGCGTAACGAAGCAAACAAAGCGTAGGATTGTGGTAAGAAGTAGTGTTAGGAACAAAAACAATCCATATAAATCATGTAATCCAGGTAACCACTATAAAACACCTGCAATGAAGTGCCTGCCGTCAAGCTCAAAATTATTTCGGAGTAAGAGTTAATTCTAGTAACTGTAACAGAAGATAATCCGGTCTGTTGGTGGAAGGATGGCGTTTGAATGCGTGAGCTACTGATTTTAACCTGTAATAGCAGAATTCAGATTGACTAGCAATTGTATACAGTGATGCATGACTGCTCTGAATTGGTTGATGAATTAACCGTTGACCACAGCTGCATGTTGTAAACTAAGGTTAACCTTCTGTTTAGGAAATGCAGGGGTTATAATTCGTGGCTGGAGGGGTCACATCGGAGACAGGATGTCTGCAGATAAGATAGCCCCAGGGTTAAGGATGCATATGTGATTTAGCTTAGGGAGAAGGACACACCTCTGTTTGGTATATAGGAAAGCAGATTTCAGAAGTCATTCCCTTCCGACAGCGTCTTAAACGCTGTGTGGGGTGAACCTTTTGTAAACGCATTTGATCCTTTGTAGAAGGATCCTTTGCACCGTTTTTTTATAAAATACTTGTGTTGAACGTCATTGTTTGGTCTCGTCGTGTTTAATATTTAGAATTTCCATAACAAACCCTAAGGTGGTATTGGTGTAAAGTGAACCAACATTAATGGAGAAGACAAAAAGGGGTGGTCGGAACCTTCAGACCTCTTCCACAAACTCGTAGGCGTCTTTCACATTCTACTCGGGTGCAGATTTGATATTGGGTTGATGAAGGAATCAATATGCTCAGCAATTCGATACGATGCCGAGCCACAATAACTAACACTACTGTAGGTCGTCCAGAGGGAAACTTATTTGGCACAGTCCAGTCCAGAATTGATTAATTTTAAGTAGTATGTATGGAGAGTGGTTATCCTGAGTAGACTGACCTAGTGGAGTAGGCTGGCTTGACCTCGGGGATATGTGAATAAGATAGAAAATGCATCCCTTAAGATTAATTTAGCACAGGCACAAGTCTTTCTAAAATTCTTTCCTTAGAAATAGAATAAAACATTTAGTTTTTCTTTGTGTTGTCCTGGTGATTCTGTCATGGAGGTAAATGAGTAACTTGGGTTAGAGAAGATTTTCAGGAGGAGCTGGTGAGCCAAACGGTCAGTATTTCAGGTGATACAGAGGTTTTTAAAGTACATATTTATACGGGTCAATTATATAATAAATTGTGATTTATTAAAGAATAAAACTAAAATCATGCAAAAACAAACGGTTCTGGTAGGGTTTTAGTTAAGGTTAGGTAACCGATCAGGGTTAGGGGTAGGATTTAGGGTTAGGCAAGGAAAATTACTAAGGAGATCAGGTGGTAGGTGGTCGGACCTATAGCTAAAATGGCGTCCTGTAACAGGTATTAGCATCCTAGCCTGGTTAGCTACAACCACACCCTCCACCCACTAGCTAAAAAACTGATGAAATAGCAAAAAAATTGTAAGTATTCACCCCAGAAGATTAAAATAGGCCCAGCTGGGTCTTCCCCACGCTCTAAAACCATTAAAAGAAAACCCCCCACAGCCAACAGAGGGAAGAAAATGGCTGCCCCCATTTATCTTTAAAAGATTATAGGCAGACCAAAAACTCCATGTTAGCCAGGACGGTGGGGCCATTAAAAACTCCTAAACCCCAAATAAAATGTTTAAACCCCCCCCCACCCACCCACTCATAAACCAACAGGTTCTTGGCAACAATGGAAAGAAGATGGCCGCCCCCATGCATCTTTAGTAGATTAGGGGCGGACCAAAAACTCCATGTTAACCTAGACCGTGGGGCAATTTTTTTAAACAAATAATAGACTGATGTTAAAAAGACAGGGTGCCAATGAGGAGCAATCTCTGCTCATGTTAAAAAGGGCTAGGGTTAAAAATCCAGGCACAAGCTTGAAAACATCTTTACCAGGCTTTGAGTTTCTGTTTGGTGTTTGTGTAAGGTGAAAAGCTGGTTCTCTTTCCTAAGGGGACTGATTCCGCCTTACCTCGTGGGGTTAAGGTTAGGATGGATGGATGGATGGATGGAGGTTCTCTTTCCTAGGGGGACTGACCGTGTGGCAAGGCTGGCTTGACCTCTCGTAGGGTTAGGGTTAGGATGGATGGATGGATGGATGAATGAATGGAGGAACTCTTTCCTAAGGGGACTGACCATGTGCCGAAGGCCGGCTTGACTCCGTGGGGGTTAGGGTTAAGGTTAGTATGGATGAATGGTTCTCTTTCCTAGGGGGACTGACCGTGTGGTGTAGGCCGGCTTGACCTCGTGAGGTTAGGGTTAAGGTTAGGGTTAGGATGGATGGATGGAGGTTCGCTTTCCTAAGGGGACTGACCGTGTGGCGAAGGCTGGCTTGACCTCTCGTAGGGTTAGGGTTACGATGGATGGATGGATGGATGGATGTACGCTTTCCTAAAGGGACTGACCATGTGGCGAAGGCCAGCTTGACCTCGTGGGGTTAGAGTTAAGGTTAGGGTTAGGATGGATGGATGTACGCTTTCCTAAGGGGACTGACCATGTGGCGAAGGCCAGCTTGACCTCGTGGGGTTAGAGTTAAGGTTAGGGTTAGGATGGATGGATGGATGGATGGATGAAAGACTGACCATGTGGCGAAGGCCGGCTTGACCTCGTGGGGTTAGGGTTAAGGTTAGGGTTAGGATGGATGGATGGATGGAAGACTGACCGTGTGGCGTAGGCCGGCTTGACCTCGTGGGGTTAGGGTTAAGGTTAGGGTTAAGGTTAGGGTTAGGATGGATGGATGGATGGATGGATGGATGGATGGAAGACTGACCGTGTGGCGTAGGCCGGCTTGACCTCGTGGGGGTTCCTCCGATCGGACCAGAAGATAAGCAGCCGGTCGAACAGGGGCTCGATGTTGGCCACCACGTTCTTCCCTTCTGGGTAGATCTGGAGCAGACCCCCGTGGACCTGGACACACACACACACACACACACACACACACACACACACAGACACACACACACACACGCATAGAGTTAAATATAAGTATTTTTTACGGTTTAAACTTGATTTTGACGTATTATAATTCTGATGGTGAGGCCATACGATCCACAATAGAAATCATGTCCTCGTTTAGAGCAAAAAAAAACAACTTCAAAATGGAATTGTTTTAAAAAATGCGGGGGGAGGTCGCTGTGTGCTCCACAGTACCTTGACGTCCCAGTTCTTGTTGAGATAGTAGATGCAGGTGATGATGCGTCCGTCACCGGTGGGGTTGTCAACGTGACGAACGTAACCGGTGCCGTTGCCCGGGTAACAAGCCACCATAGCCTGAGGAGACGGGGGAGGTGGTTAAAGAGACGTTGACAAAATGGAGTTCACGAGCACAGCTGAGCCTATGCGTCACCTTTTTAACAAAGTCCCTGCTTCCTTTCCAGAAACACTAAAGATGCAAATTAAATGGTCTGACAGATGAGACTTAAGGGTACTGCTTCACAGAATTCACCTGCCACATACTTAACAGCTGGCAAGGCAGCCAGCTAGGAAAACAATTAGTGAGCCAGCCAGCCAGCCAGTCTGTCTAACTGAGCCATTCAACAGCCAGCCAGCCAGTATAACAGCCAGCCAGCCAGTCAGTGAGCCAGCCAGTCATTCTAAAAGCAAACCAACCAATCAGTCAGCCATCCAGTCGTGCACTCAGCCGGTCAGGGAAATGAGACACGGTATCTTTAAGCCCTGCCAGATCACGCCACGCTGTCAACAGCATTCCACTCAGGCAGGGGCTGCATCTAGGGACGGAGGAGGGGGGTGGGGGGTCACAACCAATCAGAAAGGAGCATATAGCCAGAATGCTGGGACACTGGTGGTGGCAACCCCCCCCCCCCCCCGCCTGTGTGGGTAAAGTTAACTCCTCCTGCTGGGCTGGTGGCTCGGGTGAAATTTCACACCCAGAGGAGGCACTCAAAGTGATCACACGCACTCCCTGAAGGCATATGGGTTGTTCTGGACACACCAGCCAGCCTGCGTTGGCGCCCCACCACCTCATTTGGGCGGACAAATAGACAGAACTCCTCTACGTTTTTTATAGTTGTAGGCCTAGAAAGGAAGTAAGTGCCAGTGCTCTCTTTCTCACACTGAAACCCCCCCTCTCTCTCTCTCTCTCTCTCTCTCTCTCTCTCTCTCTCTCTCTCTCTCTCTCTCTCTCTCTCTCTCTCTCTCTCTCTCTCTCTCTCTCTCTCTCTCTCTCTCTCTCTCTCTCTCTCTCTCTCTCTCTCTCTCTCTCTCTCTCTCTCTCTCTCTCTCTCTCTCTCTCTCTCTCTCTCTCTCTCTCTCTAGTGAAAAATGTTCTCTCTCGTACCTTAGCCTTGAAAACGGCGAGCTTAACAGGGAAATTCAGCGAGGGATCATTGTTTTGAGATAATGTATCTGGGGAATTTCTGCAGACTCATGGAATAACACACACACACACACACACAGAGACAAACACACACACTTTCTATCTGTCTCATAATGGTCCCTCGTGGAGACCTAAACACACACACACACACACACACACACACACACACAAACATACACACCCACAG
>JAPMUY010008645.1:0-5000 GCA_026901105.3 Galaxias olidus | reverse complement strand
GAGAGAGAGAGAGAACAAAACAGCTCGGTCTTGATGACTCAGTTCTGATAATAGTCAATCCCACATGAGGCTTAACAGAGCAGAGTGTGTGTGTGTGTGTGTGCATGTTTGTGTGTGTGTGTGTGTGTGTGTGTGTGTGTCCAGTATACTATCACAGACACCATATACTGTTGTCTATCAATCCATGCTAGTGCGAAGAACAACACTATTACTCTACAGATGTCAGCCAGCTACAACACACACACACAGACAGACACACACACACACACACACACACACACACACACACACACACACACACACACACCGGGCATCCAGCTCTAAGACACACTCCGCCATGCAGGGTCCTCAGGGACCATGGCCAGCCACTGTGATGGTGGCTGAGGAGGAGCTCCCTGGCGGTGCTGTCGCTGCAGGCCATCGTAGCCCTCAGCTCCTCAGCTTGAGTGACACCATCGTCCCTCGGACGCTTCTCTGACACACTGTGACTAAGTGGGCTCAACGACACAAAGAACATCTACAAGAGCTCAACGCTCTCTGGCACTGTGACAAACACTAAGGACGCCATTAGAAGGAGATTTAGAGCGAGGGAGACTGTGTTTCTGTGTGTGTGTGTGTGTGTGTGTGTTGGCGTGTGTGTGTGTGTGTGTTAGTTAGCGTGTGTGTGTGTGTGTGTGTGTGTGTGTGTGTTAGCGTGTGTGTGTTAGCTTGTGTGTGTGTGTGTGTGTGTTAGCGTGTGTGTGTGTGTGTTGAGGCGCGCGTGTTAACCACCCACCACTGAGTCCTTTTGAAACTTTACAGAACAACGATGACATCACCAATCTATTCCGTTGATGAATTCACCTTTTGTTTCCAGTGTCTTTCTAGTGTTGTAATTGAATCTGGCTCCCAAACCTGAAGAGCCACTGAGAGAGCAGTGTAGTATTTTTTCGTCGTTGGTTCAATCTAAGATGTGGTTTGTGAGAGACGAAACCAGAACCCACACCCAATGCGTCGGCCTGTTATACCAACGGAAATTTAGCTTTCCTCTGCACTAGCAGGGCTTCTCCTGCTCTACTCTGACAGGCTTGCTAATGCAACAAATGCTAAAGCATCTTCAAAAAAGTGCTGCTTGCCACAGTGCTTTTGTCTATGCAGGAGGGGTAGTGTGTGTTTGCCAGCGTAATCTGATATTTCCTGCATTCGAGTGCGTCAGATCTTTTTTTTAAGTGTGTGAATGTATGCGTCAACACGCGCACGCGTGCATGTTTGTGTGTGAGTGTTTGAGTGTGTGTGTGTGTGTGTGTGTGTGTGTGTGTGTGTGTGTGTGTGTGTGTGTATGAGGGGTGCTCAGAGCATAGACAGCGTCTCTGTGTTGAAGAAGCAGCAGAAAGACGAGGCTCATCTAGGTCTGGGCTCAGGAAGGGCCATCTGAGGACACTGCAGCTCCATCTCTCTCTAACTTTCTCTCTCTCTTTAACTCTCTCTCTCTCTAACTCTCTCTCTCTCTCCCTCCCTCTCTCTCTCTCTCTCTCTCTCTGTCGCTCTCTCTAGCTGGCGATATTTCTCCCTTGAGGTCTCTTTCGATCTCTCACTATCTACTGTATATCTCTTTCACTATCTATCTCTTTCTATTTAGAATATGCCTGCTGCCTGCATCTGGCACTCTTGGTTTCCTTCCTCCTCCCTCCGTCATGATCTAGTCCTCCTCTTCATTTTCCATAGTTTATTCATATTTATACTACTATGTCTTCACCTAACTATGCCTACACCGTGCTGTTAACACTGTTCTATTATACAGTATACACCCTAGCATAATTATAGCACCTCTTACAGTTTAGTCAATAATCATACCTTTGCATATGTACACTGCATCACGTATTTGCAGTATCTGGTTGAAACTGCTGAAGTGCATTTTGTTGACCAGTCGTACCAGTTACTTATTATTGCAGTTGTGCAATAAAGTTGAATCTAATCTAATCTACATGTGCCTCCTCTTCCTCCTCCTTCTCTACAACCTGCCGTCCATCCCCTCCTCCTCTTCCTCCTGCAGCATAATTCTCTCTTCCTGTCTTCCTGTGTTACAGGGTGCCTCGGGTTTCCCCTCCCATCGTCCTTCTCGCCTTGCTGATTGGCTGAAGATGGTTTCTGTCCAGTCGGGGGGAGAGACTGGCCGGGGCGAGACGCCCAGGGCTGCTGGAGTGGCATTATTCTTGGCACTGCCAGCATGCTACACACACACACATACACACACACACACTACACACACACAGACAGACACACACACACACACACTACACACACAGAACACTCGCATACACGGAGACTCGGAGCGCTGCATTCTGTGTTGCCGTGTTACCAAGGCAACGGAGGGGAAATGTTTTGGCAGTCGGTCCAGCGAGGGACGGGTGAGACGAAGGGAGGGACACAGGAGTCAGGGAGCGGGCAGGGAGAGAGAGAAATAGCAAAGGGTGGAGTGAAATGAAGGCCGGGTGAGTAAAGAACGCTGTGGAATGGAAGAGAAAACGTGTCGGCAGAGAGAAGAGGAGGGACATGTGAACAGGCTGCTAGGCTAGGGCTAGGCTAGCAGACGATGGGTGGCAAAGGGGCTGGTGGCAAACACACTGCAATGGAACGAACAGTGAGCAGAATAAAAAGATGCAATGTTATTGTTTCTAAGCTGCACTCCCCCCCCCCCCCCCTCTGTCTTTCTCTGTCACTACAACCATGTCTCTCCCTCTCAGTGCTCCAGAGCACGCTTAGCTAATACCCAACGCTTCTGACAGGCACGGCAGCAGTGCAACACACACACACACACACACACACACACACACAGGGGCCTTTGAATCGCAGCAGCGAGGGGAGTTGGCTAACAACACAACAGTCTCGCGTATAAATAAACAACTGAGTCTCGTCTTCAGGAAAATATGTTTCTGTCATTAATATGCATGATGTGAATCGTCGCTCTTCCTACGGTATAGGTCACAGTGGGAAGGACGCGTGGACGAACAGGCACAGCCTCAACCAGAGTGACACGGAGGAGAGCGGAGCGAGCGCTTCCCGCTAGCTGACGTAAACACAGACCCTGATCTGACATTGCTGCCATCCCTCCTTCCATCCATCCATCCATCCCTCCATCCCTCCCTCCCTTTCTGTCTGAGCCAAGGCCCGCCGTGTCGATCCGTTACGTTTCCGTCAGATTTCTTATCGCCGCTGGTCGCTGACGGTCTACGCCGCTGATATATACGCGCCGCAACTCGCTAATACCGCCAGGCCGAGGTGGAGCGATGCTTGGTTGTTGACGCGAAGACAATCCATCGGGAAAGCATTGCGGTAGCGATTATTCTTCCAGAGCGTCTCTGTGTCTCAGCTCAAGGCCTTCACGTTCAACGAGGCTTCTTAAACAAATGACAGTACATGTGGAAACGGTACACTCGTGAGATCAGACGTACGCCGATAATGTTTTACAAAACCTTCCAATTGTAAATGGCACCACAGATGACGATGCCAGTCGACTTTTAAAGCCTGAAACAGCAGGTCAGTGTGGCCCCTCTCTGGTTAATTACATTTTCAGGGCAGCCTAACGCCTTGTTGTTAGTTATTGCCACGAGGTGACGATACTGATTTTGGAACTTGAAGTTCTCAGCCTCTTCCCTTATAATTAGTGGATCAACAAGTACATTGATCACAACAGGCCCTAATCTAAATCTAATACTGTAACATTCAAACATTTACAGTAAACCATCCTGTACTTTTTCTAATAAGGGGTTGTTAAGGAAGCGTCCTGATGAATGTTTTCTACAGTCGCTCTCAGACCCAACATCCTGACAGAAAGGTATTGACTGACCTTGACCTGTGACGTTTATATATGTGTGTTTAAACGATATCTTCCATACAGTATCTGTCTGTTTTCTTTTTACCTAAAGGTCTGTCTGGAGGTTCTGTAAAGTAAAGAGAGGGTGAGGGGCGGAGCCAAAAACATGTCTTCATGAACACACACACACACACACACACACACACACACACACACACACACACACACACACACACAGACATACACACACACACACACACACACACAGACACACACACACACACACACACACACACACACACACACACACACACACACACACACACACACACACACACACACACACACACACACACACACACACACAGACATACACACACACACACTCACACACACACACACACACACACACACACACACACACACACACAGAGAAATACACACAAGCATGGACACTGTAACGCACACAGAGCCAGACAGAAATATATTGCTAGCATATATAAGAAAAGGGAACCATGTAAAAGTCACTGTTTCAACTCGAGACAACTCAACTGATTTGATTTGAACTCTCTTTGTGGCTGAGTAAAGTAGATGGTAAGAAACAAAGTTGAAGAAAGAGAAGAGAAAGAGAAAGAAAGAAAGAAAGAAAGAGAGAAAGTGAGAGAAAGAAAGCAAGCAAGAAAGAAAGAAAGCAAGAAAGAAAGAAAGAAAGAAAGAACAACAGAAAGAATGAAAGAAAGAAAGAAAGAAAGAAAAAAAGAAAGAAACCAGTGTGACGGAAAGGAAAGAAGCTGAAAAGACAAACATGACCAACAGGAGGAGGAGTGAGACTATCCTCGCTATCTATCCTCTCACAGATCACACAGAAGCATGCGACACCATTTCATCTGCATGGCTTGCTTGCACATTAATCTCACTTTTTCTTTCTTAATAAACAACGTTTCGCAATTTTTATTTCTTTTTTAATTGCTAATGGGGTAATTGTATTAAATAATAATAATAATACTAATAATTACTGTAGGGTTTGGGCATGAGGTTCAAGTGCAGCTCTCATAAGCAGTGGCTCCAATAGGGGATGGACTGATAAACACTACTTAGTCCTAATTTCAACTATTAACACACTGTGTGCTGACTGGGAGCAGACAAAACAATCACTACATTCACAAACCACAGAGGAAGAAAATACATTCAATCTAGCCTGGTTTAT
>JAPMUY010008644.1:70000-72524 GCA_026901105.3 Galaxias olidus | reverse complement strand
TCTTCTTCTACGTCGTTCCGAGTTACATCTCTATCAGTCCTGGACGGCGAGGCCTCTTGGAAAACGGGCCTTCTGGAAGCCTCCATCATGGACTCCCTCTTATTGTGCGGCGGCCCCCTCTGGGGCTGCTGCTCCGAGAGCGCCCGTCTGTCTGGATGTTTAGGTTCGGTTCTTTAGCAGCGCGGACTGGCTGGCTGACCGTGAGAGGGAGCGGGCCGCTGGGAAGGAAGACTCCAAAAAAAAAAGAAGAAGAAGAATGCTTCGACGCCGCTCAGCCACGTTTTGGTTGAAGACCTTGGAAAGTTGTGTCTGCGGGCGTGAGCTGTGTGTGTGTGTGTGTGTGTGTGTGTGTGTGTGTAGGGGTCTTTCAGGGGTAGGCCTGGGGCGCTGCCACAAACGTTTCTCCCTTTCCCCACTTTCTCCTGCCTCTTCCTCCAACGGTCTTACCGTCTGTTTATTTTTCCTGCCTCTCCTTCCTCGCTCCTCTCTCCCTCCTCCCCTCACCTCTGCTCACTGCTCTCTTTGTGTGCAGAGGATAGAGCTGTCAGAGGAGTCCGCTTTGGTGGTGTTTGTTATTCACACACACACACACACACACACACACACACACACACACACACACACACACACACACACACACACACACACACACACATAGGGGTGTTAATACCCTGCTACTCTCACCCCCTGCCGACGTCTGCTTTTGTGTCGGCCCCTAAACAGCCTTCACTAGAACTCCATGGGGGAGCAGCTCTCTGCTGAGCCTGCCTCTGCCCCCCCCTCTGCCCTCACCTTCTCTGCCTCCCTCTGCTTTCTCCTTCTCTCCATCCTCTGCCCTCACCTTCTGCCTCCCTCTGCTTTCTCCTTCTCTCCATCCTCTGCCCTCACCTCTCTTTGTCTCCGTTCGGCCATGTTGAGCCCTGAGGCCTGCAGTGGGTGTCCCTCTTTCACCCCCCCTCCTCTCTCACTCTTTCTCTCTCTCCCTCCCTCTCTCTCTCTCTCTCTCTCTTTCTCTCTCCCTCCCTCTCTCTCCCTCCCTCCTCTCTCTCCCTCCCTCCCCTCCATCTCTGCCCTCTCTGCCCTGCCCCCTCTCTCTCTGTCTCTCTCTCTCTCTCTCTCTCTTTCTCTATCTCTCTCTTCTCTCTTTCTATCTCTCTCTCTCTCTCTCTCTCTCTCTCTCTCTCTCTCTCTCTCTCTCTCCTTCTATCTCTCTCCTTCCCTATTTCTCCTCCCCATCTCCTCCATCTCTTCTGTTGTCACTTGCATGTTGCCAGGTATCTGCTCATCTGACTAAGGAGGTGGCGTCTCCATGGTAAGCTCAGGCCAGAGTGCTGCTAGTCCCGTCACTGGGAGTGGGTGATGAGGTGGATTACAGCTGAACCCAGGCGGGGTGGCTCACGGTAACCCACAGCGACGGGGGTCACGGAGGACGGGGGCGGGGGGCAAATACACAGTACGGCCTCAATGTGACCCCCCCCCCCCCACCACCCCCGGTCAGCTGATTGGTGAAGGTGGATTAAACACTTTTTGCCCAAACAAACACATCCCACGCGGACGGGGGAGTTGTTTGAAAAGCCCCTGTTTGAAGCCGTTAAGGAAAAGTGACGGTGGGGCTGTGTATCTATATCTATATATCTATATCTATGTCTATATATCTATATCTCTCTGAGGGAGCTCTCTCCCAGCCTGCCTCCAGCCTCTGCTGTTCCCCACGGAGCGTTTCATGGCTCCTCCGCATTAATAACACGCTCGTTTTTCCCTATCGGCGTTCCGGCCCGCGGTAGCCGGCCACGGAGCGACGCGGCTCAATCGCCCGCTCTCGTTTCGCGTTGTCTCTCCGCTCGGGAGGCGTCACGGGCGTGAAGGAGCGCCCGCCCCCGCCCTCCTCCTCCTCCTCCTCCTGCCGGCTGCTGCTGTCGGAGGAGGAGCGCGGCGTCCGCCGGCAAAAGAGAAGGAGAGGAGCGCACCTGCCCGGCGGAACCGCCGCGGCTTCAAAGCCTCCTTGGCGTAACAGAGGAAAAGGGCGCGTGCTTTAATAAGCATATTCCGAAAGGCAAGGACGTGTGTGTGCGTGTGGCATGGGTGGATTGTCGGGCTGAACGCCACATTAGGCGCGCGCTCTGGGAGCTGGAGGAGGAGAGGAAGAGGAGGAGGAGGAGGAGGAGGGCGGCGTTTCAAAGGGATGCGGGAGTGTGCGGGAAGGGCCTCGTGGCTAATGCTGTATCAGCAAAGCACCCCCCCCCTTTGCCGGTGGAGGGGCGCACGTTGAATGAAGGGTTAATGGAACGGGGACGACACGCGTGGAGGTACCGTGGAGGGGGACGACACGCGTGGAGGTGCCGTGGGAGGGGACGAGCACGCGTGGAGAGAGGGAGGGGGACGACACGCGTGGAGGGTACCGAAGGAGGGGGACGACACGCGTGGAGGGTACCGTAGGAGGGGGACGACACGCGTGGAGGGTACCGTAGGAGGGGGACGACACGCGTGGAGGGTACCGTAGGAGGGGGACGACACGCGTGGAGGG
>JAPMUY010008644.1:55000-60000 GCA_026901105.3 Galaxias olidus | reverse complement strand
CCTCCCCCCTCTATCTGCCTGCAGATGGATGAGCAGAGTGACAGCATGGCTGCTCGTCAGCGGGGGGTAACGATAGATTCATAATATCCCAACGCCGTCTCTCCGATAGCAGGTAGTTGACGCTCGCCGCTACGGCGCCCCTCAATCTGGGGGGGAGGACGGGCGAGGGGGTATTTCACCACGCTCCACGTCTCCTGACAAAACACACGCGGAGTGTGTACACGCTGTGGGGATAGACCTGCCAGACACAGAGTGGCCTAGTCTGCAAGGCCTTGTTCTTGTCCTGGGTCACCCCCCCCCCCCCCCCTCCCTCCCCCCAAAACAACAACAACAACAACATCAACAACAAAGAAGCAATAACAGGGAAAATGTCAGGGGGGATTTGCGCTCTTGTTGAGAGTCGGTGACGGTCGCGAGTTGCGACTCAAAGCACTGAAGGTTACCAATCCGTAGCTTTTCCCGTAGCCACGGTTTATCCACGCGCGGGTCAAACGTCACACTCGCGGTGTTTGCGCGAGGCAGCGCTCCCTGGCTCGTCCACCGAGGGACAGGGAGAAACGCGGAACGGTATTTTACAACCTAGCCCTAGAGCAGCAGGCCATTTCAATTCATGTGGAGTGGCCCAAACTGGTCTAGTGCTAACAGTCCACCATTTCAAAACGCAACATGTGAATAGGGCCTCCGGTTGGGTTTGAATCCCGATTCACCTCCCATCTTCTCCTGTCGTTCCCTGTCAACCCTAACTGTGTATAAACGAACTAAAGATAAACTAGCATATGGCACATTATGTACGTTGTGCATGATTACTGCACCACACAATGTTTATTTCCTTCTTTTATGCAAAGTAGGCTACTGTCCAACTTTCGGCGCTGTCTGTCAATTTGCCCGTCAGCATCACATTACAGTGTCAGGCATATGCTACTACATTTCATGATTAACTACGTGTGGAAGCAACGACTGATATTGACGGCAGTAATTTGCAGACAGACTCACTGTTAGGACTGTCAGACTGAATTTATGATTGGAATAATAAAAGCTGTTCCATAAACAGCAGCAGCAATTGATTTAGAAACCGCTGCGAATCAGGCGTGTTGTAGCCACGAGATGATAAGGTCGATAGTTTAGCTATGAGGAGATTCTTTATCCTTCAAGAATACTTGAATACTATCCTATACAAGAATACAAGAATACTACTTCAACTAATACAGTCAGTGGCGTTTCATCCGAAGCGAGGCGAAGGGATTGGCAAACGCCATCTCTTGAATGGAGCGTAGCTAGTAACTCCACTAAGCCGTTTTATGGTGAAAATGTTGACATTTGCATTGTAACAGTGCGTGGGCTATCTGAAATTCTTGTTCGCGTGCCCGTGTCTGTGGCCTGCAATTAATTACACGACGTTAAAATAGGCCGCTAATTCAGAGACGTCGGAGCGATTAAAATGGGAACGAGGCACCACAAGCCCTCTACCGTAACGGCTTCAATCCAACTTTGAATTTAGTTCAAACTTTTAAAAAGATTTACGTTATTGTGTAAAACGTCATTATATTTAGTTGATAAAATGTTGTTCCCAGTTAATGGTTTACAATAAAAAAAAAAAATCCAAGTGGAACGAAAGAATACCTTTGTGTTTTTTTTGTTTAATGGACCACATTAAATGTAATTTAAAGAACATAAGAAACTTGTAATATCGTGATTAACTGCGAAATCGTGACGTATTTTAAAACAACGACCATACAGTGAAAATATAATATTGTTCCATTCCTAGTGAAGAGGTAGACACTGGACACACTGACCCCTGGAGTCCTTCACTAAAGCAGGCCTTCACTGACTGGTAGTGGAGGAGTGGGCTCAGCCAACGAGACCGTGGCCGGGCGTGAAGGGACCGCGCCAGGCCCCATCTTTCAGACGGCTCCTCAGTGATGGATCGCTCTAGGGCAGCTTATCTACTGCCCGACTACAGCTGGGGGCAGAGAGGCGCGCATGCAGGATGAGTGACAAGATTCATTCCCAATCCACTGGTCCTAGGAGAAGCTGTCCACAACCACAGACCCAATTAGCCCCGCTAACACTCATGGCAGACACAGACACACACACACACACTCACTCACACACAAACACACCCACACACACATATAACCAGACCAATTTCCCTTGGTCTTTGGTGCTGACAGCCTTGTTCACACTGGACTTCCATCAGACTATTTCAATTTCCTCTCTGATCAGCCTTCCGCTGGCTGGCTCCTGGGCTCACGGGCTTGCCTCTCTGCCCGTCTGAACGTCGGAACGCCTGAACGCCTGCCTGCCTCTCCTTCCGCCGTCAGCTGGGACTGTGAACGCTCTCTCTCTCTCTCTCTCTCTCTCTCTCTCTCTCTCTCTCTCTCTCTCTCTCTCTCTCTCTCTCTCTCTCTCTCTCTCTCTCTCTCTCTCTCTCTCTCTCTCTCTCTCTCTCTCTCTCTCTCTCTCTCTCTCTCTCTCTCTGTCTGTCTGTCTGTCTGTCTGTCTGTCTGTCTGTCTGTCTGTCTGTCTGTCAGAGCCAGCCCGCACTGCAGGAGAGCACCCGACCCTTCTCAGGGGAAATCACCGAGGCTTTAGTCAAGTCACACAGGCACCAAGGAGGCTGTCCCCCTCCATTTCCTTTCAAGGGGGACGGGCGAGGGGGAGAGAGGGGAGGGAGGTGACCCCGCCCTTCCATTAGGGGTGTGTCACGCTAACAGATGAGTAAATGAGGGATGCTAAGTGGGCATTACTTAGTCAGTGGGGGGGGGGGGGGGCACAGACCACGGCTCACTCACGCACCTGTTCACGGCCCCTGTGGGTCGGGGGGCGCACGGTCTCCGGGGAGACGGCGAGCGCTCCGTCCTGGGGGGGGGGGGGGGGACCTGACCTCGCTGGCTCGCTGTTCACGGCGGCCTCCATCGATTGGCTCTCCGGCCCGCTTGTTGTGGCTGAGCCGCGGTGATTGTCTTCCCCACACCACCCCTAGTACCCCTATGCAGGATCATTTAATAGCATTAATAAATTTGCAGTAACTATAATGCTGTTACAAACCTAATTGGTTTCCACCTATTCGAGAGGCAGTTGGGGTGCTGTAATCTGCCTCCCCGCTCCGAAAAAGTCACTGGCCCGAGTAGTTTCACGCTACGCTAACTTCGCTAAAACCATAAAAGCCTCATAAAACAATTAGCCGCCTCTCTTCCGGCTGGCTCCCCTCCCAATTCGGATGGCACTTAGGTCGAGCCAAACACCGCCAGAACGCCCTCCCTCCCCTCTTCCCATTCCCTCGGAGTCCCCCGGGAGAGGAGGGCAAGACTGGAGGCTAGCCTGTCGCTAACGTCTGGAGGCTAGCCCCGCTGTCGTCACATTGTGATAAATCAGGGCCGGCGGGCAGGCGGCGGCTTTCGGGGAGCCGAAGAGGCGCTCCCAATGCACGGCAAAACACAACGGGACATTCAACAAAGCCTGACATTTATGGATTCCGCCCGCCGGCGGATCGCGGAGCAGCTTGGCAGGGGAAGCCGTCTCGTGTCGAGGTTTTGTTCCGCGGGTCGACATATATCAGCTGTGCGTCGGTCAGCCCGTCCCTGTTCCCGCTGCCCCCGCTCCGCTCATTGGTGCTATCCCCCCCCCCCCCCCCCACCCCCCGCGCAAAAAAAGCAGGTCCCTCGAAAAACAGCCCCTCCGCAAGCCAATCAGTGGCCCGCAGCCGATCAATACCCACTGCTGGGCAGTTTTCTGCAGAGAAAGTAGAGAGGGGGAGGGTGTGGAAGAGAGAGGGGGGAACGAGGGAGGAGGAGAGAGGGGGGGAGGGGGGCGAGGAAGAGCGAGAGTGGAGAGCGAGAGGGAGGAGCGCGAGGGGCTGCATTAAACATTGATGGGAAGGGCGCGCCGCGGATCGATACGGCAGCCCTCTTCACACCATCGCACGTCAGGCAAGCGGTCAAATGATACAACACACACACACACACACACACACACGCACGCGCGCGCGCCTGTGATTACATGCAGTCTCTCACGGCGTTGCAGGGCTCCAGACTGCCACAGCCAGTTTGGTGGCGACCCCAACCATCTTTCCGCTGCCGCTAAAGATAATTATTCTTGGCGGCAGCATTTCTGTCTTTCTTATCTTGCGTGCGGTACAGTCTAACGAAGCAACAACGTCACCGTTGTTAAAGAAATTGTACGTTGAGGGGGAGGGGGGGGGTAATCTCCTGCCTCTGCAGTCACGGCTGAGAGCCTGCTTGCTCTGCGGTCGATGGAACACGGGGCCCAAAGCGCCTCTCTGGAAGCTCCCCGCGCCCGGGCCGTCGATACCGCAGGGAACGCTCTCCAGAGGCCCATGCCCCTCGGACCCCCCACCCCACCTCTATTATTCTCTCTCTCCCTCTCCCTCTCTTTCTCTCTCTCTCTCTCTATCCATCCCCCCAGCCGTCCGTCCACTCGGAGGATGCTGCAGCACTTTGTAAGTCAATGAGCCAATCAGGTCCAGGCGCTGGGCCTGGCGGAGGCGGGGACCTCTCTTTGTGATTGCTGGGGGCGGGGAGTGGGGAGGGGGTTCGTTGCCTTGGAGAGGCACAGATAGAAGCGGAGGGAGAGGAGAGAGAGAGAGAGAGAGGGAGAGAGAGAGAGGAAAAAAAGAACAAAAACAGAGCCGGGGACGGAGGAGCTACGGAGAGTGGACTCAGCAGGAGGAGCGAGATGGGCACTGAGCCACGACGAGGCGGCTTTTGGCCGCGTCTCCGTGCGGCGGCCCCCCCGACACACCGAGAGCTCTCCGGGAGAAAGAACCGCGGCGGGGACGCGCGGCGCCCTCCGTATGAAATGGGCCGAGGCCGCGGTGGAATTGATGAACACGGAAAGAGGGACGGAAGGAGGGCGGGGTGGGGTGGGCGGGGACGCTTCGTGAACAAACGGCGCGGAAACTCCCCGTCGTTTTGGCTGTGGCTCTCCAGACGCCACGGAGAGAGAGAGCACTCAACTCACGGCCCACTGGGAAATCAGAC
>JAPMUY010008644.1:30000-40000 GCA_026901105.3 Galaxias olidus | reverse complement strand
GTTGAAATGACTTTACAACGCGGAGAAGAGAGAGCGCGCGCGCGTGTGTGTGTGTGTGTGTGTGTGTGTGTGGTGGTGGTGGTGGGGGGGGGGGGGGGGGCGCCGACAGCTTTGTGTTCCATTGTAGTGTGTGAAGAACACCTCGCTCAGAGACGGCGGCGACAAGGATGGGGACAGGAAAAGCCATTGGGAAAAGCCGGAAAAGGGCGCTCTCTCCTCCGCCTCTCTAAAACGCCCTCCCCCCCGCTCCCCCCCCCCCCTCTTTGTCCTCACCTTATTCTCCCCTTTCCACGCCGTCGGTCCGAATCCAGACCTGTCGGCCCTCGGGCGAGTCCAACGCTCTCCTCAGAGCAGCGTCTTCTGATCTAAAGTGGGGGGGGCTGGCGGAGAGCGGAGCGGGCCGTAAATTGAGCCGACGGGACACGGCGCTTCTCGGGCCGGGCCGGCCGGCGGAGGAGGAGGAGGAGGGTGTGAAAAAAGCGATTTGGGTTTTAATGAAGGCCTGATGGATGGGTCCGGGGCCCAGACAGCCATAACTCAGTGGTCAGGGGGAGACGGGAGACAGGCGCTTGCCAGAGGAGCTGGGAGCTGCAGCGCCGGGGGGAGGGAGGGAGGGTCCGGGGCTGCCCCTAAGCTTGCCGAGCTGGTAGAGGAGGTGGTGGTGCCTTGGCCGTGCTAAAAAGCTCACACTCTGGATGATTCAGTGGGGCGTGTGCACGTGAGCGTGTGTACCCGTGCATGCGTCCGTGCGTGTTCATGTGTGTGTGTGTGTGTGTGTGTGTGTGCGTGTGTGCGTCGGCAAGCACGTGTGCGAAGGCAAATAAAAGACAGTGCTCACGCGGGCGGACATAAAAAGCAGCCGAGCGGCCGGCGAGAGAGCTCGACGACGCGTCCAGAGAAACGTCAAAGCCGTCAGCCCGGAGCCTCCATTAAACCCTGCACCGAACTCCCGGGCCTGATTACATGACTACACACAAAAATCAAAGCTTGTTAAAGTTTATTATCCTCCGTGAGTTACGACCTCTCTCACGCTCGCTCCCAACTAAAAACCGTCGGCATATTGCTTTTCAGCCATTCGCACAGCGGTCCACGCTGAGCTCTAAATTTTTTTCTTTCCCGCCGAGCCATGCCGAATAAATCCGTTGAACGTGTAACTCAAGTCGGGAACGTGGGCCGTGACATGGCGGATGAAAAAGAAAAAGAAAAAAAAAAAAAAAAAAAAAAACGGCGCATTCCCGTCACAGTCACCGACAGCTCGAGGCCGTGTGGAGCGGCTCTGGGCCGGGAAAGGCCCGCCTAAACTACAGCGCTGCCCGGCGCGGCGTAAACACGGCTTCTCGTGTCCCCCGCCCACACGGAGGAGCCCTCACCGTGCCACCGTGACACGAACCGTAAACAAAAAACCCCCTCCACTCCGGAAGAACCCGCGCAGCCAACCAGGTTAATGGTACCCCCCCCCCCCCCCCCCCCCCCCCCCCCCCCCCACAAAGAGCATCTGCGTTCACCACAGACCGCGTTCTAAACCTAAACTGTTGTGCGGAGGTGCAGGTCGCCGTGCCCAATGCTCTCCCGTGGACATTCCTCTCCTGCTCCTATCCGGGATCGAGTTACCCTCTCCGTTTCAAAGCCTTGCTAAGCCTCCGTCTAATCAGGAAGAATGTAGCGAAAAACCCAGGCCCGTTTCTTAACCATACAGCAAGGAGCAGTGTTAAATTATATATGCACACGTAAAATAACTCATCACATCCACAGAGTTGCACGGATTAAAATGCGGGCGTGTTGGGAAAAAGCCTGACTCCACAGATTCCCGGGATTCACACACCTCACCCCCTAAGCCCACCATTGGAAACGTCAGTCTTTTTAATCATCGCCGGCCATATGTTTCCCCTCCGACCGTCCCCTGCAGACCCAGCCGCCAGCCAGGAAGCCGGGAAGCTTCAAAGACGTCCACCTGTGCCCGGCTCCTCCGCCGCCGCCGCGAAAACCGGCCTCTCTCTCTCTCTCTCTCTCTCTCTCTCTCTCTCTCTCTCTCTCTCTCTCGACGCCTCACTGTTTTTTCGACTGCTTTGCAGCAAAAAGGGCAGGGCAGCCGGGTGAGCGGGAGGGGCAACGCGCCGTGGCCCACCTCTCCCCCCCCCCCCCCCGGTCGCCGCCTTGCTAGCAGCGAGCGACGTCCGCCAGAGCCCTCCACCAAAGCGGCTAGCCCGGCGGTGAGCTACGCTCGCTAGCGGCAGAGAATGCTAACGCCTCGCGTGTCTAAAGGACAGGCCGCGCTGCTTCTCTGCCGACACGGCCGTCGTGTTTGAGCGGCGCAGGAGGAGGAGGAGGAAGAGGAGAGCGGCTGGCGCGACGGGCGCCACATGCACGCAGGCGAACAGTTGGCGCAGCGATCACAGCAAAACATGGCGCTCGCTCATTCTGGCCCCCCTCCCGCCCGGTCAATCCAGGACACCCTTTATGAAGCACACACGACCCGACGGAACCTATACGACCCCGTGCGTCGATCAGGACTCCCCCGTCAGCGTCGACACGCTCCGAAACTCGGACTCCAGGCCCCCTACGTGAAACCTATACGACCCCTACGCGTTGCCACGATTTGAAACGTGTTTTGCCTCTGTGTCTTTGGAGGCGGGAAGGTGGACTGACATGGCTAACCCCCCCGCCCCCCCCCCCCATCCTGTCCCTCCTCTTCCCCCAGTGGAAGCTCACCGTAGACCGGGCACCGAGGTCGGTCGGCAGCCTCCATTACCGTCCACTGTGGAGGAGAGGTGACAGAGAGGGAGAGGCCATGAGGGAGCACGGAGGAGTGTCAGCGTGCCAATAGGGGTGACTTTAGAAACGGGAGACGGGGAGCGAGGGAGCGAGGGAGCGAGGGAGAAAGGTAAGCAAAGGGAAAAAAAAGAACCGGGACGGTGACTGACAGCGACACGGAGAGCGCGGCGGAGCTAGGAAAATTATAGGATGCTAAATTGAGCGCTGCACAACGCTCAATGGCTGGTAATTTGCAATTAATATCCGTAATTGAACCAATTAACTTTTGTTTTGTTGTGGAGGGGAAGCTATTCAGGCACCGGCGCACCAACAACGTGCGCACCCCAGCGACACAAACAGCAACGGGTCTGACACACGCGCACACGCACACACACACACACACACACACACACACACACACACACACACACACACACACACACACACACACACACACACACACACACACACGTAGAGGTGAATAAGTGTCCATGAAGGTGACTGAGGGGACTTGTCCTCCAGACAGTCTGACTCCGCTGGGCTCCCTCCAGAACCACAGTGCCCGGGCCCCGTCCCCCACAGAGAGACACCGTGACACGGCTACGCTACCCCCCTAACAGCCTCTGTGCCCGGTCCTTTCCCTTGCACCGCCTTCCATGCTAACGCCCACCTCTAGCTCAGACAGACCTCTCAACGGTCTCTTTGTATATGCTAGCATTCCCGTCGCCCTCCACAAACATACAGCATGGCGTGTTTCCATTGCAGACTAGTTTGGCCACGTGAGGTGCAGCAGCCCAAAAAACCCCCGGGGCCGATCTCTGCTGACAGACGCGCAGGTGAGGCCTGGGACACAACGCAACCCCCCCCCCCCCCCCCTGTTTGAAGTTGTTGTAATTTCACAACGGCCGTGCTGAAGAAATAGGAAAGGAAGAAGAAGGAAGAGAAAAGCGAGAGAGACAAAGAATGAAGAGAGGGAAAGGGAGAGAGACAAAGAACGAAGAGAGGGAAAGGGAGAGAGACAAAGAACGAAGAGAGGGAAAGGGAGAGAGACAAAGAAAGAGAGGGAAAGGGAGAGAGACAAAGAACGAAGAGAGGGAAAGGGAGAGAGACAAAGAACGAAGAGAGGGAAAGGGAGAGAGACAAAGAACGAAGAGAGGGAAAGGGAGAGAGACAAAGAAAGAGAGGGAAAGGGAGAGAGACAAAGAACGAAGAGAGGGAGAGGGAGAGAGAGGGAGAGAGACAAAGAAAGAGAGGGAAATGGAGAGAGACAAAGAACGAAGAGAGGGAGAGGGAGAGAGAGGGAGAGAGAGAAGGGAGGTGGGGGGGGGGGGGTCCGTGGTCCCCCGGGCCCTGGAGACGCTCTCGTTCCAGCAGTCCTTCGGCAGACGGGGAAGCAGGTTGCCGAGCGCTGGATAAGAGGCAGCGTGTGACTGGCGCTCTCCCAACGAGCCCCTTCACGCTCGTTAGACCCCACGCTCGTTTGGGAACAGCGGGGGCGCCATGCGGTGTGTGGGGGGGGGGGGTTGCTACCTGAGATAACAAAAAACCTGTGTTTGTTTGCGGGAGCGGAGCGACGGACATTCCGTCTGATCCCCGCGTGGGTTCCCCGGTCGCTCCGCGCAGGAGGCCCCCGCTGCCACGCGGCCGTTACAGCGACTTCGTCTCTCTAAACCCGTTCTCAGGAGGCTGCCTCCTCCTCCTCCTCCTCCTCCTCTTGGAGTAGGAGAAAGGTAGTCTGAGGGATGTGCTTAATCTGCCCATCGATCCCGGGGATTTAGCTTCATACAAAAGGCAGCTCATCTGCATTCTCCATGACAGCCGAGTGCGGAATCCTGCAGGCTTCCGGAATACAATCCTCCCCTCCCCTCCCGCCCATCCTTCCTCTCCTCTCCTCCCTCCCTTCCTGCCTTCCTCCGGTGTGCTCTCCTGCGGGCCTGCCTCTTTTCTCCTTGTTCACCTTTCTTCTGCTAATCCCCGTCTTTCGTGCCGACAGGAACGAGCGGATTAGACTTGGGAGAGAATTCGCACGCCACGCAAAACCCCCCCGCGCACCCCAGACTCGCTAAATACCTCCGCTGCACTCCATCTACCCTCACCGTTGTGCTCTGCGGTGTGTGTGTACCTGTGTGTACATGTGTGTGTGTGTGTGTGTGTGTGTGTGTGTGTGTGTGTGTGTGTGTGTGTCGAGGCCACTATGGGACTATCGTGTGGATGTAGAGTGTGGGTGGTGCGGTGTTGTTCGTTATGTTATCTTGGGATCGTGTTCAGCCTTCGCACTTCCTTGGACTCTTGGAGGTCTACGCTGTCTCCTTGTAAAGGATGCGTCGAACCTAAACCCACACACACACACACACACACACACACACACACACACACACACACACACGCCAAGCTTAGTCTCCAGTGGGAAACGTAAACACACCTGTCTTCGCCAGAGCAGCTTTAATGCAGTATAAACACTGGCTGGGTGGTAATCCCCCCTTCTTTTCCCAGATATCTTTCCATCCTCCTCCACCTGGACAAAATAACTGGACCGGCTCAGCACACACACACACACACACACACACGCACACACACGCACACACACGCACACACACGCACACAGCTAAACAGAGCGGATCTTCGTTGCTAAGCCTCGACGGCAGAGCGGCGGATCTCACGAGTCCCTCGCAGGCGACGGAGGAAGATTGGCAGCCGCTAACAGGATGGCGTCAGATGGAGCAGTCTGTCCTGTCCCCCTGGGACGCAGGCCCACAGCACGGGCTCCTCTACTGGGGCTGTGAACACCGGGTAGAGAGCCACGGAGAGGTTGACCCCCATCTGGTGGGTCACGCACACACACACAGCCACTTGACCCACGGCTGATTGCGGTGCCCTTTAATTGCGCGGGCTATTTCCGTCCTCCATTAGCGGACCTTCTCTGCCCCTGGTCGCCGTCTCCCATCCCAAAACACACACCGGACTTTGTTTTGGCCACGCGGCGACATTTACCAGCTCTGGCAGCGCGGCCTATTCGTGAACAGCAGGGGGCGCACTGGTCGCGCGGGGCGCGCGGCACGGAGAGCGGGCGGCGGCCGCCTGGCGGGAGCGCCCACGGAGCGAGGGAGCAATCCGGCGTTCCGCGTCGCCACGCGTGTTCACTCAAGACAGGTCGGCGGGGTGAACGCGGAGCGAGAGCGCGTGCTCACGCAGAATGGCAGCGCGTCGTTAGGCAGAAAGCGTGGGCCGGGGTAACTGACACATAATTGGCTCTTAGCGTTGTCAAAGGCTTGGTATGTCGGGGGAGGGGGGGTTGTGAGTGTGTGCGTGTGTGTGCGCGTGTGCGCGGGGGGGGCTCAGTTTCCGACACACACCTCCCCGGAGCGGCCGGCGCCGTTCCCGAAGGTCTGCCCCCCTGCGAGCCGGGTCACATGTCCCCTCCCTCCCCAAGCCCAGTGGTGGACGGAAAGGGACAGAAACAGAGAGAAAGAGAGACAGTGTGTGTACGTGTGTGTGTGTGTGTGTGTGTGTGTGTGTATGTGTGTGTGTGTGTGTGTGTGTGTGGCGGTGGGGGCGTCCGCTTGCGCGCTAGCCTCTTACGTAAACGGGACATGGATGATGTTGAGTCAGTCCGGCGCGGTCGGGGCCGAGCGGCGGAGCGGAAGGCCCAGCAGACAGAGTAGGTGTGTGGGCTGGAGGAGCCTTGGCCCAGGCTGTCTCTCCGCGGGCACTGAAGGTCCCGGCGCCCCCGCGTTTCTGGCCACGTTAGGACGGCCGACTGAACACACTTGACTCCCTGCCACGGCACCAGCCTCTCTCTCTCTCTCTCTCTCTCTCCTCTCTCTCTCTCTCTCTCTCTCACCCTGCCTCTGGCTTGTTAGCTGTGCCGCTTCTGTCTTTCTCTTTTTCTTCCTATTCATCTCTCTCTTTCAGACCAATTCCCTCCCCCTCTTCTTCCGCCAATTACAGCCTCTTTTTTTGGTCGCCTCCCGATTAGCCCAAAAAAACACAATAACAAATACCACCCCTCCCAAAAAATGCCAATTAGTTTCCTGTGCATTGTCGTGCGTGCCTGTTTGTGGCTGGCAAGGTAGCACAGCGGGGCCCTCATTAACACCACGCACCCCACCCCTCACAGCGGGCGCTGAGCGGGGTGGGAGAGGAGCGTAGTGCCCCCCCCCACACACACACACACACACACACACACACCCAGACAGAGTGGACTAGGGAAAGACCGAGGCGACAGGGGTTGGCTAACGCGGTCAGAAGCAATCATGGAGCCTCTCCGCCATCCAAGAGCCATTAAGTGGGTCTGGGGCCGGGGGTAACTGGGGGGCCGCGATGGCCTACTTCTGTGGGCTCCAGATCTCATCAGGGCCTCCCCCCCCCCCCCCCAGACACCATGGGGTGTGATTTATCTGGTCTCCATGCTACATCCCCCCCCACTGCCCCCTTTACCCCCTTCTGTAGTGTAGAGCGTGTGTGTGTGTGTGTGTCCGTGTACGCGAGAGTGTATTTCATCACCCACAAGGCCTCCAGCTCAGTTGTCATGGAGATGGGACACAGGTGCTCCAATGGCTCCCCAGACTCTGCGGTGACATCACCAGCAGCAGGAAATATAGGGCTTGTTCTACATTCACTGGCCCACGGCGATTGGCCCAAACAATTCCTCAGCGGCTGCCAAACTTCCGCGCAATTTTCCATCACGGAATTCGACCCTCCGGGTTGGAGTTTTCAGACCCTGCCGTTTTCATTCGGAGACATTCCCCCGCCCCCCCTCACACACACACACACACACACACACACACACACACGCACACGCACACACTATGTACTACAGCGTGGGCTCCAAGTCTATTCTCCAGCCAAAGACTCCGACAACCACCACCTCCAGATGAGTAAGTCAGGCTGCCAGGCACAACGCTTGGCTCTCCTCCACAGCGACTGACTGGCTACGCGCACAAAATGGCCGCCATGCCCCCCCCCCCCCCCGCCCCCCCTTGCTGGTGGGTGTCGAGACACAGGTGGAGGAGGGGAGGGTCTGAATCAAAATGTCTGCACATAAAAGAATCCACCGGCATATTGCGTTATTTCCCCACAAGCAATACCCACGAGAAGTTATTGCAATATTTAATAATATATAAAATATGAAACCATATTTCCAGTGCAAGCGAGCCGGCCGACTTGAGGAACTGGCACGACTTCTGAGCTGTGTGGCAGCCAGGCTCCTAAGGGTATAGTGTAGGAGAGACACACACCTCAGCGAGCCTTTGACACACACACACACACACACACACACACACACACACACACACACACCTCGCTGGACAGCGGGCTAAACAGGAGGTTAATGTCTATCGGCCAGAAGTCTCGTCTCCACTCCCAGACAGGAAATGAATTGCTGTGTCCACCGATCACTTTAGATAATGGAGAAATTTATAGAAGAAAGGGGCTGCCTCTGCCAAAGCCTAATGAATTCTGCACTACGCGTGTGTGTGTGTGTGTGTGTGTGTGTGTGTGTGTGTGTGTGTCTGGCAGTACCTCAGTGTGTGTGTGAGCGCGCGTGTGTGTGTGTGTGGTACGCTGTCCAGTGCACCAGGATCCCACAGAGTCCTCCCCCCTCCTTTCTACTGTAAAGCAGCGTGCGTCACTCGCGGGGGGCTTGGCACGGCCCGAGCCTATACATCACGGAGAGGCACGGCCCCCGTCCAGATGTCCACCGCCCCCTGACGCCCGCCTCACCCTCCGGCTCCCTACTAATTAGGATGTTTACATTGGGCCACGTGTGGGACTGTGTGTGTGTGTGTGTGTGTGTGTGTGTGTGTGTGTGTGAGTGCGCGCGCGCGCCACGGCTTCCTAAACGAGCAGGGAGATTAGTGAGGTGCTGGTTGATGCCAAACTGCTGTGTTTTTTCGCTCCCCTCGCTCAAGAAGTATCTGGGCTGTCTCTGCAGCTTCATGCAACAAAACGTGGTGGCTCTGTGTAATCTGTAATCAAGATGATCTAGTTTAGTTTAGCGCGCAGCACCATTCATATTTAGAAACGGGAGCAGGAGGAAAAAACGGGATCCAGTAAAAAGAAGCATGTGACCGCACTGCTTTTCTCCACTCCGTTCGTTCCCCCTTTCATCAGCCTGTGTGTGTGTGTGTGTGTGTGTGTGTGTGTGTGTGAGAAGGCAGGGTCACTGAACACTGTGTGTGTGTGCCCTCCACCCCCGGTGTTCTAGTTCCCTCTCCTCCCTCCGTCATCTCACTGTGGTCTCTATCGCTTTCTCTCTCTCCCTCTCTGCTATCCCTCCCCTCGCTGCATCCTATTCCCCCTGTTCACCGCCTCTGCCTGCCACCCTTCCTCGCCTCGCCCCCTCCCTTTTTGTCTCATATCTGAGTGTGTGTGTGTGTGTGTGTGTGTGTGTGTGCGTATGTCAGTGTGTGGGTGTGTGTGTGTGACTATGTGTGTGTGTGTGTGTGTGTGTGTGTGTGACTGAGTATGTGTGTGCGTGCGTGACTATGTGTGTGTGTGTGTGTGTGTGTGTGACTATGTGTGCGACTGTGTGTGTGTGTGTGACTGTGTGACTGTGTGTCTGTGTGTGACTATGTGTGTGTGTGTGTGTGTGTAACTATGTATGTGTGTTTGCATGGGAGTCCCATGGCTGGCTGCAGGGGAACACGCAGAGGGCTCCATAAATCTGCTCCATGCAGCCAGACCTCGCATGGGCGGGCAGCCTGCCAGGCAGCTTGTTTAGTTTGCTATAATGGCTTCTTCTTGGCAAACTATCTTCTCCGAGTGTGTGTGTGTTTGCGTGTGCTTGTGTGTGTGTGTCTCTGTGTGTGTCTCTGTGTGTGTGTGTGTGTGTGTGTGTGTGCGTGTGTGTGTGTGTGTGTGTAGCAGAAGAGGAGAGTTGCGTGTCAACGGCGAGCGGCCGTAAATTGCAACCAGAGAGGTTTGAGTTAGGTCATCATAGATCTTCTATTGTGTGCGCGCTCGCCTTTGTGTGAACATCTGTGCGCGCATGTCTATGTGTGTGTGTGTGTGTGTGCGTGTGTGAGTGTGTGTGTTGTCGATGCCGAGGCTTTCCCTCAGAGTAAACCGTCCACTCAGCCCCGGCTATTGGACAGGCCCGCCCGGCGACGGGGGCGTAAATCAAAGCTGATTGGGCCTCCTGCCACCAACGTGTCAGCTCCCTCCCTCCCCCCCCGGGAGATCCACCAATAGCATTCCACGTCACTCCAAAAAGCAGCTCTGCGGCTCTTCCTCTCCCGTTTATTACCCG
>JAPMUY010008644.1:20000-25000 GCA_026901105.3 Galaxias olidus | reverse complement strand
TGTACACTGGCCTCGTGTGACAGCTGATGACAGAGGGGGGACAGATTTGAGTGTGACACCTCCAATGATCTCTTCATCTGACTGACAGGCTTAACGAGACACAAGAGCCTAGGCAAGGGTCCAATTCACACATTTCCCTTCTCGCAGGCTGGTACTCTCTCTCCCACACACACACACACACACACACACACACACACACACACACACACACACACACACACACACACACACACACACACCACACACACACACACACACACACACACACACACACACACACAACACACACACACACACCCAACACACACGTTATTTCTCTCTCACAAACACACAGAGTAACCAACGCACCTCACACACAAAACACTTATAATTTTCTCTTCCCCACACAGAAAAAGGTCGTTTGCTTCTCTGACTTTGCCTGGAAATCCGGAATATTCTCCCATTATCCTGTGCTCTGGCAGGGTCATTTCCTCCGCAGTTAGGCTGTCACCAGGCCCATTGTACTGTCCGGGATGGGCCCTGAATGGAGGCTTCTGAGGGGGTGTTTCAGGTGCCTTCACGGAAGAATAGCAGAGCGGATATTCATATTACATTGCTGCTCTCCCGTAGCCGAGCAAACACAGATAGGCCGTGTGGAGAGGAAGGATCCACACACACACACACACACACACACACACACTTCTCTTGCCTTTTCCCGAACTAGAAGAAGCAGCATTCCATGCCTCCAACCATTTCCTCCATCTTTCCTCAGCAGACGGTCTCCCGTTACAAGCGGCTGCCTCTTATCTCTCTCAGGGGGGCTTGCCAGCAAAACGGAGCGGGGCTCGCCAGGGAGGGCCAAGGACCAGGAGCCATCCCCGCGGGCAAACACAACGACCGGGCTTCAGAACCAGACGCCTAGTGCTGGGCGATACAGCCTAAAATTGATATCACGGTATTTTTGAGGGGGAAATATCAATATTCGCTCGCTTATGTTACAACACGAAGACGCCAGGGTACAGCTATTACAAATATAAAAGGGCCATCGGTAGCTCTCTAATCTCAGTCCAACTACTGCAGTCACGTGAAGTTGGCACTCGTTTCCCGGGCAACAGAGACGCCAGTGAACGGGACAGAGACCGCAAACCTCAGAAAGTTCTACCCTCTTATGAGAGAAAGCAATTTATACAAGACATGACTATAATATATATTATTTAACTATGTTAGAGATAGATCACAACACAAAGAATAAGCATGAAACCTTTAGCGTTAGCCTCCGCTAGCGAACGAGCTAATGATTAGCTTCACGTTTATGTTTTTTTGTTTTTAAGTATAAGCTTCAATAGATCGATTAGTATTTCAAATCGTTCATCCCAAAAATTATGTATGATATTGACCAGCACTCCTGACGCACCGCCTTCTCCAAGATAAAATAAACTCGGGTTGCACCATGGCGTAAAGTTTTGGAAAATCTCAGGAAAATGTCGGCTAATACGTTGAAGCGACGGGGACCTGGCGACAGGCTCCTTTAATTAGAGACAGGCCATTCGTGTGATTACGTCCAATTAGCTGTCAATTACAAAAGTGCTGATGTCACCGGGGACAGCAAAGGCAAAGCAATCAAAAGCAGTTAGGCGGGGGGGGGGGGGGGGGGGGGTGGTCCATACTAATCCATAGTATGGTGGTCCATACTAATCACACCATCCAGTGGCTGAGTCACACAGAAGGAGTGTGTGTGTGTGTGTGTGTGTGTGTGTGTGCAGAATCAATCCGGTGTGTGCGTCACACTGAGAGTGGTAACTGATCTCCGCTGGGTCACAGGCAGCAGAAGGAGACTGGAGTGACGGCGCCGGGGCAGGCCCTTGTCGGAGAGAGGCTTCGTCTTCACCCTCCTCCTCACCCCCAACCGGAGGCTCCCTAGCTGGGATAGAGCCCCCCCCCCCCCCGCCTGACTCCCTGTGACCCAGGCAGCGGAAAGCACTTAAGCCCCTTCCCAAGTGATGTGGGGCCTTTTAAATAGAAGGACGCGAGCCAGGCCGGCCGCTCGTTGAACTAGACCATCGCGGGAGTCTGACGCTCACAAGGACGGCCGAGAAACATCCGCCGCTGTTCCAGGACGTTCTCCTCTGCCCTCTCCACATCCATTCCCATGAAGAAGAGCCATTTGTATTGCCCAAAGGTGTCCCGCGCTCAAAGCGCTCTTAGCGCGCCCGACAGCCGCGAAGGAGGGGAAGAGAAACAGCCCTTTGTGGACTCCGTTAGGAGCGCCGGCACAGCCAAACAGACACACGCCAGATGACTAATCCGCAGCCGATCCGGCGAGCGCGGCGCCATCCATCACCCAAACAGGGCCGGCTCTCCGAAGAAAACGGGGCCCCGCTCACGACATCTGTCACTCCCCCCCCCCCATCCCCCCACCCCTCCCGAGCTGTGATCCATGATATGATCACAGCGCTTGCACGTCTGGTCGGATCCACAATCAATCTCCAAGAGCCAGGATAGGGGGGGGGGGTTGAGGAAGAGGAGGGCGGCGACAGATAGAGAGAGAAAGAGAAAGAGAGAAGGAGAAAGAGAAAGAGAGAGGGGGGGAGAGAGGGGGGAAGAGAGATGCAGAGAGAGAGAGGGGGAGAGAGAGAGTGAGAGAGAGGGAGAGATATAAAACAAGAGAGAGAGAGAGAGAGAGAAAGAGAGAGAGAGAGAGAGAGAGAGAGTTTAACTCTGTTTTTTTTCTCTCCCCTTCCATCCTTGAGAGTGAGCGCGCCCATCCATCTTGTTATGGGGCGTCTGCAGTGTGATGTTTATCAAAGGAGGCGGTCTCTCAAAGCGTTACCTGAGCCGGAGCTGATTGAGAACATGTGCAGATACGCAGGAGCCCCTCTTATCCAACACGCTCGACTATCAATGCAGCGAGGGGGGAGCGAGATCCGCTTTCACACAATCACTGGCAGGTGTCTGCCAGCCCTCTCAAGCCGAGCCGGGCGTTTTCTTAAGGCGCACGCACGCTCGCACACACACACACACACACACACCCACACGAGCGTCCGTGACCTTGTCACCAGTCGTCGGCGTCACACGAGGGGGGGGGGGGGCACTTGCAGAGTGTCTCCTTGACCTGGAAGGCGAGGTGCAGCCTGCCCCGTGCGGAGGATTCACAGAGACCCGGAACGCGCTCGCAGCCAGAATCGCAGGTGGGCTGTGAAGAGGTTTAATGGAGGCCCGGCACTAGTTTCACGATGGCCTCTTTCCACGAGCGTGGGCGGGACACACACACACACACAGACACAGACACACACACACACACACGCACACGCACACACGCACACAGGCACACACGCACACACGCGCACACGCACACGCACACACACTTCACGTTGTCTGTCTGTCGGCCCACACCTCTCTCTCTCCGTTTGGGTCCGTGGCGCCGCTTCCCGAACCGACGTCGGCCGTCGCGAGACAGCCAACCCGCACGCGTTCCTCACACGGAAACAAGTCACGCACAAACACACACGGAAAAAACAAACACAGCGACGTAACGCGGCGAATCCACCCTGAGATGGGGGGGGAGGCGAGGAGGAGGGAGCGCAAACAATCCTTTCATTAAGCGCAACCTGTTTACCGTGTCGGATGCCACCGGAGGTAGGAAGGGGGGGGGGGGGAACAAAAGCCCTGAGGGAGGAGAAGAACAAAAGACGTCCCTCACCAGAGACACACCAGTCCTTCTGTCCTCCTGTGAGCGGCGGCTAGACAAAGGGAATTAGCTCCGGAACACGTGTCGGGGCGGGATGTTCCCCACAAACACACGGCCGGCAGGGAGGGAGGGAGAGAGGGAGGGAGAGAGGGAGGGAGGGAGGGAGGGAGAGAGAGAGGAAGGAAGGGAGAGAGGGAGGCCTTGACGGTTGTACTCAGCTCGAAACCCAAAACGGGAGCTGTAGGGGGGGTGGGGGGGGAGGGGGGCGCTCCTGGAAAAAGACACGCGGGAAAGGACCAGGAAGTGGACTCCTTGGCACCCGGGGGGGGGGGGGGGGTTATATCCTGGTCGCCGGGAGAAACGGGCCGGTCCGGTTCAGCCTCTGCTTCTCAGGAAGACGTCTTCGGCAGCGGGGGTTTGGACTGTCGGAGGGGGGGTGGGGGGGTGGGGGGGTGGGGGGGGGGGGGGTGTTGTTGTCTCCGTCTCTGCTGAGTTCTACTGGCACGGCCTGCTGGCTCGTCAGCCGGGAGGCGCGGAGAGGAGGAGGGGCGCAGAGCGGAGCGGAGGGAGACCGGGCGTCACGCGTGCTCCTTCACTACGGCGTGGCCACGCTCTAGTTGTGCGGCGGAAGACAAGTTTGAGCCTGGGGGGGGGGGAAACGAGCAGTACCAGACTCCCCAGCACGGATCTACTTACTGCACTGTTACGACAGGCCTACTCCCACACACACACACACACACACACACATACACAAACCACACAACCACACACACACACAACCACACCCACACACACACACACACACACACACACAAACACACATAACCACACACACACACACACACACACAAAATCCCTGTTCAAACATCCAACACAGAAAACGCCTGAACAGCCCCTAACACTCTCGTTACTGAACGAGAACACCAACAAACCCACCGACACACACGAGCACAGCTCCACCTAAAGCACTGAACACACCAGCCCCCTTCCTCACTCCATCGTGGGGCAGTGGGAGCAAACTCGACGGCCACGTCTATCTGTGTGTGTGCGTGTGTGTGTGCGTGTGCGTGCAGCGGCGGAGCCAGCTCTCCGAGAACAGCGGCGACGGCGGCGGCGACCGGGAAACGGAGGCGCGCGGCAGCACCTAGACACGAATGTCAATCTGGTGAGAGGCTGTCTAACGGCGTGTGAAGCTCACATCAAAGCCCCGCCATTTTAATAGCTTTCCCTCTGGGAGCGGGGAGAGGCAGGGATGCGAAGGAGGAGAAGGAAGAAGGAAAGAAAGAAAAAGAAAAACAACGACTTCATCGGAGTAACGCGGAGGGAGGGGCGG
>JAPMUY010008644.1:0-12500 GCA_026901105.3 Galaxias olidus | reverse complement strand
ATTCAGACGTACGTTTGTCTCTCTTGTTTGGCTACTCTGCGCAATCAATTCTGATCACTCACCTATCTCAAAGCACATTAAATAATAACCACCAGACAAATACGGCTATCCTGTGCTAAGTTTAGGACCACCCGTCTTATTTATCAACGCCAAGTAAAGGACAGGATTCATGAAACATCAACAAGGCGGTTACAGTCTAGGCTTGTGTACCGCAGCCCAGAAAGAGCATACTGCACCCTTTCATAGCTGGGCTACACTAGAACAGAAACAGCAAAAGCAACACCTCCGGCGCCCATTAGAAGATTTATATCACATAATACTGACATGATACAAGTGCATCGGATCTTTGTTTCCACTCTGTGACAGCGCCGCGCAGGGCGCAAGCTCTCCCAGACACAAGGCACAGACAGTTCCATGGGAAAGAGCGCGCGAAGGAGCGGGGCATTCCGTGCACACGAGAACACCAATGACACATTCAATCATGTATTTACCTTCCATTGCAGAAGCCGTGATGACCATCGCAGATAAAAGGGTTAACAAATCCATTGCCATGGCAGAAGGGTAGTGTCCACAGCTTATCCCCAAACACACAAGAAAACACGCACGTTGCGCGTCCAAGCAATCCCTCAGTTGTCAGAGTGGTATTCCAGTAGGTAGGCTGTGTTGTGAGTCACATTTCAAGCCGTAGTAAACAGTGTTTGACAATCAGTGTGGAGCGGTGCGGAGTGCAGCCGATGGTGGGGAGCAAGGAGGAGCGAGGGAAGGGGGGACCCAAGACTGCCTGTTCACAGTCCGTTTATGCGCGAGGGCCAATCACAGATTGAAAACTGAAACTCGCTAACCAATAGCCAATGCGCCGCTCCTCCCACCTGCATTGTCAAAACCCCAAACTTTTCTCTGACCTATTTGAAGCGGCGCCCGTCTCAAAGAAGGTAAACAGCACCACCACTTGGCCTATTTTAAAAGCTGCATTTCACCGCCCAAATCAGTGTTGGAATGATCAATCGGACGTAGATAATTGCAGGTCCTGGCGTCAGGGGCGTTACCGGAGAAATATGTTTAGGTCGCAATTGTGTGATATGTAAAACGGTCTCAAAAGTACAATTCTGATTGTAAGTAAATTGGAATACATAAAAATGACGTTATAAACAAGTAACAGTATGTAAGGCATTAGCCTACATACTGGACAGATTAAGCACACCTGCATGGTTTTGAAGACATCAAGCGAATATTGCATAAATTATTATTTTGTGAGTGGCAGCATTAGGGAATATCTTCGTTTTTTAAAGGTGGAAAACCTGTAAATTATTCTGTTATGGCCAGAAGACATTTTATATTCAGCTGACTTCACTGCAAGACCATGATGCCTTCTCCGAGCCGATTGCTTTAAGCAGCCAAGAGTGAAGGCCACACAATGGACTGGACGATCCATCACAAGAGCAGCTACTCACAGGTATTGTTAAGACAACCTGAAGGACTGCCTCTAGAGAGGGAAACCCAGTCTGAGTCAAGGAGGCGGTGCACCGTTAGCATGTCTTAGGGGGCAGGCCTGGCCTCTTTCTTACGGGCAAGGACGGTTCTTGCCAGTAACACCTCCGTTGATTTGAGCTTTATAGTGCTTGGCATGGCAGGTCAAATGGGCTTCGCGGCAGAAGTGTTTCGACTCAGGGCCGCACGCCTGGATGCCTTTAGAAAAGCTTTCATCCACACCTGCAAACCCTTGCTCAAGCCCACTGACCCTGCTGTCAAGGCAGGGGAACAGCAACTTCCTGTTTCAGCCGCGCCGAGCTGCTCAAATTCTGCGGCTGAACCGGGGGTCGTCTCGCACACAAAGCGGGTCGATGGCGTCCGACCGGTTCCGCGGCGGTCGATCCGAGTTTGCGTCGAGCGCCGTTGAGCTCGCGGTGATGAACCGGGGAGGCACTGAAAAAGGAATAGAGACTCTCCGTCGAGTTGAAAAAAACCCAGCTTTAGCGCGTATTGGCCTAACACCAGGTTAGGCTTGTGAGCATAACAGCACATACAGTACATCCCCTTGAGGTGAAACGGGCATGCACACCCCCAAAAGCGGCGGAGCCACTCGTGACAGGCGGCACCGTCATATGTCTGTGGCCCACAGGTTGACTCTGAGAAGAGGCCATTTTGTTGGAGCTGTTTCCACCACTCAGCTGCTATGGACTGGGCTGCCATTTTGTAAGATTCACAAGGCTCCTTCCCTGTCCCTTCTATGACGTGTCTGACACGCGCCGCGACGCCCACGGCTCTGTCCGTCCGTCCCTGGCCTCGTCCGCCGTACCGACACACCCTCCAGACTTTGTCTTCTCCGAGATAATGGCGTCACGTATTTCGTGAGCGCAGCCCTCGGCCGTGGCGTCCTGAGACGTCGGCGAGAGCCAAGCAGTGTCATACGTGGAGGAATGGCGCCTTTGTAAGAAAGGGTCCAATTCCGTGGACAGCGCCGCACGTGAAATGAAGCCGCCTTTACTTGGCTTCTCAACGCGGCCCCCTGCCGTCCTGACGCGGAGGCGACGGCAACAGTTCCCCTCGGACGCTCCCTTCCCCTCTGTCATCTCGCTTCCGCGCGCGGCGGCCATTACCTGAGCGACGTTTCCACGACTGGCAGTTTGCCTTGGAGGCTTGCCGCGCTACGACACCGTCCTGTTTTTGTCCACTCGTGTTTTCACAAAGACGAACAAGGCTGTCCGCTTATTTTTTAAGCCATTACTAACTAAGGCATCGTTTTTTGTTTTACATTTTTGGCAAATACCCTGTATATACCGACCGAGGCTGTATTTTTATTTAACAGAGTATTCCAGCCAGGTTTTTCAAACCAGCAGCACCCAAATGTCCTGTTCTGTTCACCAGGCTGGTGTTAGGGGTTTGGGTCAGCTTTTTCATATTTGAGTATCTTACTGAATGAAGATCAAACGTGTCGCTCTTTTCGAACAGCACATCTCTTGGCCTTCGGCTGCGATGACGTGCAGGTACAAGCTGGACTTGGCAGCTCGACGAATCCGTTAGCCGCAAACAAACCCGACTCCACCCCTGTCGGTCCCGTTCAGTCCTACCGGTAGGCTAACGAAACGACCAGTGAGCAAAGCGTGCTGGGGGAAATGTCCTCTTCCTCCTAGACAAAGCGTCACCGCCACGGGTAGCCTCGCCGCTCCCGGACAGCCGGCTTACCAACTCCTGCGCTCCCTCACCGGGCACCAGGGCCTGTGGTTGCATCGCGAACCCAGGATGTCGGCCCCCTCCTGACGGACTCTCCCTTTGTCCGTGAACTTCGTTTCGACCCACACACCCCTCTTCCCTCCTCCCTCCTCCCCCGCCCCCCCCCACCCCCCTCCCGCCTCCGCCCGTATCAGCCGAGTGTCTTAGCCTTGGCTACGCGTGACCTGGCAGGCTCCCACTCCTATTATTGTCATCAGGAGCCCACATCCCACATTTGCATTCAGAAAGCTCTTTAATAGCTTTGGCAAACCCAGAGGCACTTCCTAATGATATTAAACAGGCGCTGCACATCCACCCTCCCTGCGCCCCCCCCCCCCCCCCTGCTCTCAGTCCCCCTCTCACCCATTGTGTGTGCGTGTGCTGCAACAGATGGCAGATACAATGGGCCTTCCCCCCCCTTCCCCCTGGGGACCAAGGGGCGGGGGGTCAGCCAGAGGCGGGGGGGGGGGGATTTGTCTCTCGCTAGCCCATAACCTCACTCCCGTCTGGGGCCTGGCGCTCGCTCCAGCGGGTCCCGTCCCTGGAGCTCCGAGAGGAGTGCTGGAGCTCCACCCGGCAGCCAGCACTTGTAGCTCTGTCTCTCCTCGGCGCCGTCCTCCCCCCGTCCTCCCCCCGTCCTCCTCCCTAATGGACCCCATCGTTTGGCCTCTCTCTGGCGACGGCCACTCAAAAGGGCCGTGCCACGGTTTCATTTCGGGGGGGCGACGCCGTTGACGGATGACCGTCGCGCCCCCGAGGTAAACCGCGCGCCAGGCTGGGTAAACAGAACAGTGCTTCAACAAGGGAGGACTCCCTCTCTACTCCGTACAGTTCCATCGCCCCCCCAAACCCCCCCCGCCTCCAACCCCTTTGTTTGTTGTATCCGCGGCGTATCTGATCGCCCCTCATCCATCATAGGAGCGCCTCTCCGCTCAGGAACCCCTATCCGTTGGCGGAAATCAAACGCACCCCAAATGAAAAGCGACTGACCCCCCCCCCCCCCCCCCCAGTCCCCGTCACCCCTTACCCCACCCCCGCCCGAACAAACAACAAGCGCCGCCGGCTTCCCGGGGAGAGGGGCCGCGGGGCAAATTGGGCGGACCATCACAATGAGCTAGCACTCGGGGGAACGCCAGGCGACGGGGTGCTGCGGAGCGGGGGGTACGCCATCCCTCATTTTTAATGGTGTGGCGAGTAGCTCCCGCTCCGGCCGCACCGGGATTTACGACGGCCCGCCCCGCTCCGATTTGTCACGAGGCCCGCTGCCGTCGCCCTCTGACCCCCGCGAGTCATCCCCGGAGGAGGCGAGCGGAGCGCAGCGCAATATATCCCTGTTTACTGTCCACATCCCAGGGGGGAAGGAGGAGGAGGATGTTATAACCGAGGCCAGGGCTGGAACGCAGCCTCCCCCTCAGTGTACACACGCTAAGCACACACGGACACACAAATGCACACACTGGCTCACAACCTTCAGACACGCTGTCTGTGGCCTGCACACACTTGCACACCTTCACGTTTAGATTGATAACGATCCACACACACACACACGCACGCACACACAGCAGAGAGCCTTATTGTAGCTATTCTTCCCACGACTGCAGATTCCGGCTCGGGTTCCGTGGTCCTAGCCGGGGAAAAGATTGGGATGAGAAAAATCTGCGGCCCTGCGTGTGTTCACCGACGTGTGCTTGATTCGATCTCTCTTTCCCCCCGCGCGCGGCGGCGCGGCGGCTCGACGTCTATCATACTTTTGACCTGTAAACAAACGGCCCGGGCGTCCACGTCTCCGTGACACAGAGAGATGCGCCGTGACCTTTCCACGTTGCTCTTCACCGCGCCCCCGTTTCCAAGGGCCCAGGCTAGCGTCTGGGTGCCTGTGGTGGGGAAATCACTGTTGCTCTGTTGTGTTCCGTGACGAGGCCAGAATACAAAGTGGGCTGGGGGGGGTGGGGGGGAATCTAGCCACTCAGACAGGGATTTTTAGGGACAAAATGGCGGAGTACATCCCGGGCACAGAGGTTTTGTTTACCTGTAAAGATGACTGTAATTACAGCGATCAGGAGAACGGAGTAGAGTTCATGGTGCTTCAGCTACCGACACTCGGAGAAAGAGAGCGTGAGGAAAAGAGGGAGAAAAGAAAGCCAGACAAAGAAACACAGAATAACGAAAAATAAAACAGGGAAAAAAAATATATTTTTTTTTTCCCAGATAAAAAATTGAGACAGTAGAGACGGTGCGAGAGGGAGAGAGGGGGGAGAGAGGGGGGAGAGAGGGGGGAGCTAGCGATGGCGCCGGTGTGGAGGAGAAAATGAATGCATCCAAATGAAAAGTCAGAGTCAATACGGAGACACAGAGAGGCCCAGGTGACGGAGGAGCCTGCCTTTGCCCCCACCCTGGGGGGAGAGAATGGTTATTACGCTGGGCTTTAGGACCATCCATCTTCAACTCTGGCCATTGACGATAGAACTGCACTCTGCGAGTGTGTGTGTGTGTGTGTGTGTGTGTGTGTGTGTGTCTGGATGGTTGTGTGTGTGTGTTCATGTGCGTGTGTGTGTGTGTGTGTCTGGAGGGTTGTGTGTGTGTGCATTTGTGTGTGTGTGTGGAGATTTGTGTGTGTGTCTGTGTGTTTGTGGAGGTGTGTGTGTCTGGCTGTGTGTGCGTGTGTGTGTGTGTGTGTGTGTGTGTGTGTGTGTGTGTGTGTGTGTGTGTGTGTGTGGAGACCAGGCTGAATACAGATGTGCTCAGAACCGCCAGTTCCCAAATGGAGGGTTGGGCCCAATTGAGGAGTCCTAGATAAGGTAAGACTTTCTGGGTCGGCAGACGGAGGGGCGACGCCCCTAGGAAATAGGCTGCTGCACACGGACCAAAAAACATCCAGCAGGTGCTCTGCCTATGGTGCTGGCTCTGAGTGCTCGCGGCTAGCTACCGTAGCAGACCTCACGTCCTGCAGACCTCCGGCCAAAGAGATGTTCTCTTTCTTCCCCCCCTCTCAGGGTTTAGATAACAACGTTTTGAAAATCCCCAGCCGGAGAGAGTTCTGAGCAGACTCATTCACACCGGACTACGGCCGCTCGGAGTCTGTGGATGATGGATTATGTCCGTGCAGGTAGTGAAAACTCCCATTAATAATGCAATGTTTCCCTCCCGAGGACAGGGAGACGGAGAGGGCTTAGTCACTGGGTCAGACTGGCAGACAGGCCTGGATCTCTGCCCACGCCACCATCTTTACTCTCAGCCTCCGTGGTGCGTGGGCTGTGAGTAGCTGCCCACCGCCCTCAGCCCCCTGAAAAGCAGCGGGGCAGACGGACTGACACACACACACACATGCACACACACACATACACACGCACACGCACACGCACACACACACACGCAAACGATTATTTAGAGTAGTACTGACAGTACTCGCAGTACTCTCAGCAGGCTCACTTTTATTCTTTAGCCTTTGGCACGTCTTGATGGCTGTTTTGATTTTGTTCCTGTGGCATGATGGATTAACTGATTTGTATGTACTGGTGCTTATGTGTTGGTATTTAATCTGTCTATTTGTGATTTTGCCGTCAGCTCCGGTATGCACAGCACTTTGGTAAGCGCGAGGTGTTTTTAAAATCCACCTGATAAACAGACTTGACTTGCCTCAAAATGTGACTCGAAAGCACATGACTATTTATGGTACTAGTCGACCTCAACGGGACTCAGATCTCAACAGGAATTCCATTTTCCACGGGGGGGGGGGGGGGGGGGGGGGGGGGCGTGAAAGAGGAGGATGCAAAGAGAGAGGGAGAGGAAAGTAGAAAGGGAGGAAAAAGGGAGCGCGCGCAGCCGAGAGGGAGGGCACAGATTGAGATGGAGTGGCATCCCCGCGTTTTCTCAGAAGGCCATTAAAGCCGGTTGCGGAGGAAGCCATTATTTACTGAAGGGCCCCCGCGTGATTAATAAGTCATTAACTCCCGCTCGCTGCATCCCAGATTCAAGTCGCTACTTATCATAAATCACCGCTACGCAGAGGAACACGGCCTCAGCAGCGCGCGAGCCCCACCGACACTTACTGGTGTGTGTTACCGCTAGGGTGTGTGTGTGTGGGTGTGTGTGTGCGTCCCCGGCAGAGCGACGGACACCGGAGAGGCACGGCCCCCCCCTTCCTCGGGCACCGACCCCCCGTCCGTCGGCTGCCATAAGGTTTGTGTCGGAGACGACAGCCCGACAGGGATCAACCGACCAATCACCTTTCCGTCGGGATCGGCGCCCCACCAATCCACAGCCGGCGCGCGGAGGAAAACAACGTAAACACCGACTCATCAGCGCCGGGGGCTGATGAATGATTCATGCTTGCTCTTCGTGATGAGGACACATCCATATTTAATGGCGGAGGCCCCATCCTCAGACTGGGTTAATTGACGTTTTGTTCACCTACTGTTTTACCAACTCCAGTGTAGAGTGTTTAACCATAGAGATTTGCGGTGGGCCCGGTGATTCCCTCTGGCTCAACTGAGACGGCAGCCGTCTAAAGGCACGGTGGAGATTGCTCCCCCCCCCCCCCCCCAGAGCTTCTGATCCAGCTTTGGGTGGAGGGGATGGGGGGGGTGGGGGGTTCTTCAGACCGGAGTCCTTTCAAAGGAGCCGCGTTGCCAGGAGACCAGGAGGCTCTGTCCCTCAGGCCTGGCCGCCGCAGCCTTGGACCAGCCTCTCTGGATGGGAGAATCGTACGGTGGGGAGGTGGGGGTCGGAGACAGAGAAACGGAGAGAGAAACAGGAAGACTGACACGCCCCAGAGAGAGAGCGAGAGAGAGAGAGACAGATGTACAGAGAGAGAGAGAGAGATGTACAGAGAGAGAGCGAGAGAGAGAGAGAGAGAGAGAGAGAATTGAATTTAAAAGGCTCTTTAATGAACAATGCGATGTTACATGTTATCACATGTAGCCCCAAAGACAAAACACGTCAATGATTTCAAACCCCTTGACCAACATACAAACTCAAGAAAAAAAACTACACAACAGAGTAAATAAAATAATAGAGAGAGAGAGAGAGCTATGGAGAGAGAGAGCGAGATGGAGAGAGAGAGAGAGAGAGAGAAAGAGATGTACAGAGAGAGAGAGAGATGGAGAGAGAGAGAGAGGGGTCAATTCAATCTGCCCTCTCTCCTCTCAACACTGAGCCCCTGTCATGGCGTAGCCGGGGCCTCCGGAGCTGGGCTAATGAAGCTGGGAGGCTGGAGGAGAATGCCAACGCGGCGCGGCCAGCCAGACTGAACAAACAGAGAGCCTACGCTGGCACACGCGCGGCCGAGTTCCAATGGGACGTCTGGATGGGGAGGAAATGGCCTAATTACTCGCAAATGAATGGATTATTGCCTCCTAATGTATTACAAGCGAGGGGAGGATGGGGGGTGGGGGTGGGGGGGGGTGAGAGGGGGGGTCCGGGTTGCAGCAAAAACAAAAACAAAAACAATAGCGGCCGTTGGGTTCCCGCGCCGTCCTCGTGACGAGAGAACAAGCGGATTTGTAGCGTTGCAGCGTGTTTACGGCGCGCATTATGCATGCACGCCACACGCTCCGATGTGCCCGCCGACACTCACACACACACACACACACACAGCGCAACACGGGAGGGAACACGCGCGAGTGGCAGGGAGTTAACACGGTGCCCTTCTGATATTAGCACTGACCTTTGAAAGCGATCGTCTCTCCCAGCATGCATGATCACATCAATAAACATTGCCGGCGGCTCCGGCTCTTACCATTATCGGTCTGCAGCAGGCGCCCTGACAAGACGCTCACACACACACACACACACACACACGCGCGCGCGCACACGCTCGCGCGCGCGCACACACAAGCAGAGGCTGGCCTTGAGAAGCCTTGTCAAATCATAAATGTCAGCGTCGTGTGCGGAGGATAGATAGTTCACTGGTCATCACGGTCAACGCCTGCATCTTTGTCTACCTGCACACGACTACAGCCAAGACATTCTTCCCCCTCAAAATAATGTTATTCCTGAACACATTGAACTACAAAGCTTTTTGAAACACATCATTTCTGGAGGGGGTGGAACAATGTCAACTCATTGTCAGCACATCTTAGGGATAGTCCCCCCCCCCCCCCCCCACACACACACACAGACATACACACACACACACACACACACACACACCCCCAGTGGGAGTATCAGGGAAGGCGATAGATATCGGTCTCTGGGTCCATCCCAGCCCCTTTGTTCAATGTCCTTGTCTGATCCCAATGAGACCTCATTACCGCACAGTTTCCTAGTCAATGATTTCTCATTTAGACCAAGTCCCCAGATTCTACACTCATTGAGGAGTTGATGGATGATCTGTCTTCTGAGTGGGGGTTTGGAGCGTGTGTGTGTGTGTGTGTGTGTGTGTGTGTGCGTGGCCAAACAGAGGTGGATGACCCTTTGTGCGGACACTAGGGGTTTGGAGTGTGGAATACAGGAAAGGGTGGAACAGTGGGGGAGTTGGGAAATATTGTTCATGTCACCATGGTAATAGGAAGGAGTGGGACTGTGTGTGTGTGTGTGTGTGTGTGTGTGTGTGTGTGTGTTTGGGGGGAGGGGCTGCAAAAATGAGGAGATGGCATCAGCATAGTCTTACACATTTGAAATAGTCATTAGTTTAAGCCTTAGTTTGGGACAAAATAGTCATATACGAAAAAAAAAAATTATTTAGTGGATGGCAAAAACACATTTGCGGATTATTTTTACGAACACAAATTGAGAGTTGTGTGTTTGTGGATTAAATTTACGAAAAAAATGTATGTGTGTGTTTGTTTAGTTTTGATATTAGTAGGCCTACAGAAGCTTCAGTATGATCTTCAGATGAATGCATATTAAGCAATATAAATAATATTTTACATAAACAACGTGACGTTTGGTCAAGCTGTGCTTTTTTGTACGTCTAGCTAGGAAGAGGAGAACCATAGAGACCATCATCATCTGTTCATGTTAGCGTCTCTGCGTTACCCCAGTAACGTGCGCGTTCCATAAACACTGACTTCACAGTCAGAATAGAACTTTCTCTGTCGGTTTAACGTCCGAATATTCAAGAATCCTGGAACTTTATCATCGATAAAGGATTTGACAGATGAGTCTAATTTGCCTTCGGCGAGGTTGACGCAAATAGGCCTAGGTCTACCTAATTTGCATGCAAGTCATCGTTGACATCAACTTTGTGACCATATTTTACGTATAGCTATTTATGCATGCACAACTTAAAGCATTGTGGATATTTTTTAGAAAAGGCCTAGTCCTGCTGCTTTGCCTATACTTTAGTGGTTTGTTTCTGACTGTTAAAGACCATTGTTTAACGCCAGTGGTGAGGTTTTAAATACATATGGATAATTTTCTTTTTCTTTTTCTTTTTCTTTCAGCGCTGTCTGGATCACTGCAGGTTGGCTGCAGCAACGCTGATTGACAAGAAGCGTCGCGGTGTTCTTAATCCTAAAATGCTGGCGGTACAGAAAGAAGCCATGGCGGTCAACAGTGTGTGCGTCCCTATTTTGGTGTACAAGGAAAACGTGAGAGACAACCCCGTGACCTCGCAGAAGAACAAAGAGAGCTTGCAGAAGGCCTCCCGTGCCCCCGTCTGTATCCTTACTGAAAGTGACTGTTTGGAGTTTGCAGTGCAGTATTAGAGGTGGTCCATTTTTAAGGAGTAAGGTAGTTCAGCATTTAAATAAAAAATAAAAATGTTACGCTCTGTAAATTATATATTTATGTTCCTATTTTGGACTGGTTATTATATGTTTCAAAACCAACTGCTTCCAAACAAGTATTCAAACGATTTTGTTATATTGTTTTGCATGTCTTCAAACAGCTTTCAAACTTTTTGAAGGTACTATTTTTGATCAGTGTAAACCTATGGGAACAGTCCCCCTTAACAGAGCGTGCCAGCATTTCTACTGGGCACCATGGAGAGTCTCAGTGACAGGCCAAGCTAGCACGCTCTGTGCAGAAGACTGTTCCCATAGGTTTACACTGATCAAAATTTAGCTAAAGTTTGAAGCTGTTTGAAGATTTTGAAAACAAAACAATTTTGAATACTTGTTTGGAAGCAGTTAGTTTTGAAACATATAATAACCAGTCCAAAATAGGAACATAAATATATAATACACAGGCGTAACATTTTTTTATTTTATTTAAATACTGAACTTACCTTACTCACAAAAATGGACCACCTATTACTGCACTGCAAATAGGCTGGTCCTTCAGCCTAGAAGATTTTGAGCCCTGGAAGGCTTTAAGCTTATAACATTTAACTGCGGCGTCACAGGTATTCTCGTTTTCCTTGTACTGACACCCCTACACATAACAGGAAACACACTGACGCACTGCAATCAATCAGCGTTGCGACCAACCTGCGAATCTGAAAGAAAAAGAAAGAAAAGAAAATTTAATCCAACAATACATTTAAAATCACCACTGGCGATTAAACAATGAGTGGTATAAACAAAAATAGGCAAAACAGCAGTTTGTAACTGCATGCAAATTAGGTAGACCTAGATTTACCGTCAACCGAAGACAAATGGAACTCTCCGTGATAAAAATTCCAGGATGCTGAATATTCAGTTAAACCAACAGAAAGTTCTATTCTGACTGTGAAGTCAATGTTGCTATAGGATGCCTGCGATTACTGGGGTAACAGAGATTAACATGAACAGATGATGATGAGTTCTCTATGGTTCTCCTCTTCCCTAGACATACAAAAAGCGCAACTGACAAACATCACGTTGTTTATAAATAATTATTTATATTACTTAATATACATTCATCTAACTGCAATAACTACCGCAGATTCTGCAATATCAAAACTAAACAAACACACTTGCTACATTTTTTTCGTAAATTTAATCCGCAAACACACATTTCAATTTGTGTTCCTTAAAAATAATCCGCAAAGTGTTTGCCATCCATAAATAATTTTTTTTTCGTATATGACTATTTTGTCTAAAACTAAGGCTTAAACTAATGACTATTTCAAATAATGTGGATATGCTGATGCCATCTCCCTGCAGCCCCTCCCCCCCCAAACACACACACACACACACACACACACACACACACACACAGTCCCACTCCTTCCTATTACCATGGTGACATGAACAATATTTCCCAACTCCCCCACTGTTCCACCCTTTCCTGTATTCCACACTCCAAATCGGGGGGGGGGCCCCTAGTGTGGATGCAAGGGTCATCCACCTCTGTTTGGCCACGCACACACACACACACACACACACACACACACGCTCCAAACCCCCACTCAGAAGACAGATCAT